>PVJL010007397.1:8547-78922 GCA_004026885.1 Lyroderma lyra | reverse complement strand
AATACCGTAAGAGCTGCTGGATCATATATTGTAATCCCACTGGACCTGCTGCAGAGCGCTGTCCCGCCCTGTATCACACTGAGAACTGCTAGCTTTTCACATTCTTGGTCAATCAATCAGAGCACATGATAAGGAACCAGATGGAAGCTCTTCAGACTACCAAGGGTATCCATACCAATTAGCGTTCAGGGACCAAAAGTAAATAGCTCCCTGAGCATGGACCCAGGAGAGCTGGGTCAAACTCCCTTCATTACTTCATCCTCCTATGTCCCCACCTTATTCTGTCACCTCAGTTCTTGATTTTCTCCTACCCTCATTCTATGAGCCTTTGAGTAAGTGACTGTAGTTGCCTTTGAGAAAACCTTGGAGGAATCATTACTGACCACAGTGTCACATGGTCCTTCCTCGTAAGGACTCGACATCTCCCTCTTTTCAATGGGCATAAGCACTGGCTCAGCTTCATGGTAAAAAGCTAAAGACTTCCGATTTGGAGTGCTTGCCTTCTATCTACTGACCATCCATCTTCATTTTCTTCTGTTTTACAGGCTAAGCTGACCATTTATTGTACCCCAGGGAACACCAAGATCTACTCACCATCTCCACAGCTCCTTCTAGGTCAGGCTCCCTGGTTCCATGGGACCATGCCCCTCATCATAAAAAGTGCACCCACTTTACTTCTGCCAGTTAAGTACCTTCCACTGACATCTGTTATTACAGAATCACGCCATGTACCTTGCTACCGGGGAGCCCAGTTCTATGACAGCATGACCCTACATCAGTGCTGGACCACGAAGGACAGCTCCCTTTGCACTTCTTAAAGAATGCATGGGCCCCTCTCATTAGAACACTGATTGTTTTGGTAAATCAAGTGTCAGGAGGCTCTTCCATTGAATACAGTCAACTAGTGGGTTTTCTGGTCATGTGTAGTGAATACATTATAGCAGTCCCAATTCCTTGAGACTTTCTATCTCTTTCTCTACACAAAAGTTTGGGCATTTCGGATTCACTTACTGCAGACCAACACTCTTTTTACACTTTCAAGGGCCAACCCAGTGTTAGATTAACAATACCTCCTGGGACCTTGTCAGTGTTAGATTCTGTATCACAGCACAGTATTCTCATAACAATAACCTCCCCCTTATCTAACTTCAAATTCTTCCTTGATCCAATGGCCTCAAGATCCATTCCTATATATGTTCTTCCAAGCAGTGGGTTCACACCCTTCCTGGGCACCTTAGCTCAACCTGCCATAACAAAATTCCACAGACTGAGTGGCATAAACAACAAACATTTATTTTTACACAGTTTAGGAGGCTGGAACATTCAAGATCAGGTGCCAGCAAATTCAATTTTGGGTGAGAACTTCCTTCCTGGCTTGCAGATGGCTGCCTTCTTGCTATATCCTCATATGTCTTTCCCTCTTATAAGGGCACCAGTCCTAGCAAAGAAGGACTTCATCCTTATGACCTCATTTAACCTTTATCACTTCCTCCCAGGCCTTGTCTCCAAAGGTAGTCACATTGGTGCTTAGGGCTTCAACATAGAAATTTTAGGGACACATTCAGTTGATAACAATGGTTCTTACTTGAAGATTAAATACTGCATTTAGAAATGTGCTACTGTGTCAATAACTGTTATCTAAGTTTATGTTCAGGCTGTGATATAAGAAGACATATATTTGGTCTTTGTCCCTGGTGCCTGGAATAGAGCTCTTGAGTGATAAGAGTATTTTCTTGTTTTTAATACGGAGCCCTTTTTGAGTACACCTGAATTTATACTAATAAGGTGACTTAGGGTAGGGCCCTTAGCCTCAAGATGGGATTGTTCACCAGAAAGACCCAATTATTAGGGAGTTAGAACTTTCAGCCTCACCCACCCCTAGGAAGAAGTAGGGCAAGCCTGGGCAGACTTTTTCAGGGCAAGGGTTACTTCTCCAAGTGCCACAAGATTTGCATGCGATTTGCATGCAGGAGGTTTACTGAGAAATGTTCTTGGGAACCACACCCATGGGAAATGAGAAAAGATAATGGGGCAGAGGAAGAAGTTGAACTATAATGCAGTTACAGCTGGAGTTTCTAGAATTAGAGTTACCCTAATTGAGATAAAGGCACCAGAAATTTGTACCCTTGCACGACCAGGCATCAGATGCCGGCTTCCCACGAAGTGACATGGCATCTTAAGAGAAGCACTTTTTTCCTGGAGAGTGAATCAGCTGTGATCAGCCAGCAGCCTTGGTCCTAGGATAAGGCCTCTGGGTGGTGCCTTAGTGGTGCATCATTGTATCTGTGTTCCTATCTGGTGGGGCATGAGACAGTTTACCCCATTCCCAAGTGAAAAGTGTCCAGTCCACGCTTCACTCCCATAATAGAGCCTTAGCCTCCCGGACAATACTTGACAGTGCTGGGCAATAAGATCACAAAGGAATTATTTTAGAAAAGGGGAAGGAACTGACTTCTACTTCTACCTGAGGAGTCACACCACTGACTTCAGCCCCTAAAAATGGTCTTAAGAGTATTGATCCAGGAGAGAGAGGGACTGAGAGATTGAGAAAGAGACAGAGCTTAAGAGAGATAGACACATACTGAGAGAGAGAGGCTGATAGAGGGGGTTGAGATAGATGGGAAGAGAGGAGTAGAAGAGGAGGAGGAGGGAGAGGAAGAGGAAGAGGAGAAAGCAAGTTGCATTTTCAGTGGGTCACACCACGATTTCTGTACCATGAGGGAATATGACACCCTGTTTCTGGTTTTCTCCTAAGAATATCATAGTGTGCACAGAAGATGGGTGCCTCAGGCTGCTGTCTGACTTGCCTGCCCCTGACTTGGACCTGGACCCTGCCCACGCAGTGGGTGGTGGCTCTGCTGTGAGGTGGGCATCTTACATTTCTCATGCCTAGTGTTGCTTACTCTCTCCCCTTTTCACAGATCTCAAGAAAACGGAGTAGAAATGAACAGTGTCAAAACTTATCTCCACTTATAGAAAGTTAGAAATACCTGAGCTGCTTTGGAGCACCCAACATTTTTTCCTTTATTCCCAAGACAGGACACAGCTCCCTCAATACTTTCTAACATTAGCAAACCCTTCAAAGCTGCTTCAGGGTAAAGTCACTCATTTCTTCCAAGGCTGGATGATATCCCAAATTCTTCACATCTCCACACCTTCCTTAGACATAAGGGAATACGCAAAAATTAAAATTCAGTTGTGGTCCTGGAATCTCAAAGTCTTCTAGTCCTTGACCCAGTTCCATTACTTTTAAGTCATTCAGTTTATCTGTAGTAAAAAGACTGTTAAATCTGCTTCAATCTTTGAATTCTTCTGAAGAGTTAGCATTTATTGTATATGTTCATATTTCAGCGGGGAGAGAAAGTACCACAAATACTTACTATAGATTGTTAAACCCTAAGATCAGGGTCCGTTTTTGTAGTTTAGGTAGGAACAATAAGAAATACACGATTTTGTTTTAATAGGCTAAAAGATCATTGATTCTAATATTATAAAAATGATGACTATATCACGTTTTTGTGCTCCCAATAGCGTACATTTAATAGAAAAATATTTCATTTCAGCACTTTTGGAGGCTGTGGCAAAGTACAAAATATGCCTTACAAGTATATGTGAAACAGTTTGATTTACAAATTGTCGGGCAAATATTTTATCATGTCTATTAGTGTTAGAAGCAGAGATTACTTTTTAAAGTTTTATTGAATGTGCATTTCTTCTTAAGATACAATACAAATATAAATATGAAATAAAACTGCATTGAGTGCAATCGAATGCACTGAGTTCTTTGTTCCTTCTTCCAGCATTTAATGAACAACATCACTATGCCAGGCACTGAGCAGAAAGACATAAAAGGACACCAATGACTTATTTTCCCACTTCCAGAAGCTCACTCCCTGACGCAGGGGAAAGGCACATATGATAATACAAGGGGGTTATGATAGGCAACAGCACTTTTAGTTGTGAACCTCTAGCCAAGAACCCCCCCAAAAAATGAATAGCATTACTGTATTTTAGAAAATTCCTTATTTAAGTTTCTATCTGATCCATACTATAACCCTATGAAACAGGCATTATTATTTTTATTAATTTTACCTGAGATTATGTAGCTTGTTAGTGGCTTAAACTCAACTCTACCTCCAAAGTCTCTGCTCTCTATACAAACACGAGCAGTTGGCAAACTGCAACCAGGAGCCAAATCTCATCTGCTGCAGGTTTTGTAAATAAAGTTTTATTGCAACTCAGTCATGCCCATTAGTTTACATATTGATGATAGCTGTTTTCACTTTATAGTAGTAAAGTTGAACAACTACAACAGAGACAAACCCACAAAGCTGAAAATACTTACTATCTGGCCCTTTACAGAACATATTTGCTAACTTGTGTACTACATGATATCACAGTGATTCTCAATAAGAAGCAATTTTGTCCCCCAGAAGACATCTGGCAATGTCTGAAGACATTTTGGTTGTCTCGATTTGGGGGTGCTACTGGTATCCTAATGGGTGGAAGCCACAGAAACTGCTAAACATCCTATAATGCACAGAACAACCCTCCACAACAAATAATTAATTATTCAGCCCAAACTGTCAGTAGTGCTGAGGCTGAGAAATATTGCTATCCCAAATCCTCTACGTCATAAAATTTGCATAGTCCCATTATATAACGTCAGACCTAAGTATAAGCCCCACACTCATCCCCTTACAACACATTGCCTCTAGCATGTCATAGTTTTAGGGAAAGTAGAAATGGTCAAGGAGCCCGGAGATAAGGATTTGAGTCAAAGTCTTGCAATCAGACAAACCTAAATGGGTTTGACTGGGCTTGAATGCTATCGTCTCATAATTAAAGACTCTTAAAGAACTGAGAAGGTAGTAATTTACAATCAGGATAGTGAACAATCATTAAAGAATATAGGTGATTAGGTGCAGAGCAAAGTAAGTAAAATTTTCTGTCAAAAGCCTGTTTTAATTCACCACGAAAGCCTTTTAAGTACGTGCTAGGCATCGGGCAACAGGAAAGACGCTGAGGGTCTGGCCTTATTGCTGCCTCTCCGTCTGCAGCCTTATGCAATTGCAATTTCGTATTTATGATATAGCTCATTGTTTATTGCCAGGAATAGTGTCTGTTTTTACTCACTGCAATATTCCCCATATCTAACAAGTTACTTGAAATATAGCAGCAGTCAATTCAAATTTATTTAATGAATGGACATATTAATGAATAAACAAATAAGAGGACAAATGATCAGCAATAAACTTGGGTCAGATGGACAATGTGTAGAATGGGAGAGTGTCAATCAAACTACAAGCCACATTTCCCATCTCCAGCTCTTTCCTGTAGTGGTTTGCTACTTGTTTCAAAAGTCATTTTTTGTTCCCTGTTGCTAAGTGATTAACTCAGGGGAGTAGTAACCATGTGCCAACCTTCTGACTCCCACAGAGTACCTATTATAAGATAACAGAGACCAGACTTAGAACTCAATACCCACTCCACTGACACACTCTTGTTACTGGACATTAATCCACATTACATGACTGACCATGCAAGAAAGACAAAGTTGTTCCTGATCCTTTTCCTACCTAAACCCTTCTGACCTCACAAGAAAACCTTCAACTGAGGTAGACCTAAAAATAACTCTGTTATGCTTATTTACCAATGATGTAGGATTTGAAGAACTTCCCTAAATTCATCCATCAATCATTTATTTGTCTCTTTGTTGACTCAGTGAATGCCTATTGAGTATCTATAACTATCTATAATACATCAAGCACTGTACTAGGAGGAAGCCAGGACTGGAGTCACATGTATTTTCACATTACAATAAACCATATGGTTAGTATTGGACTTAGAAGGACATCGATTAACAGTACAATAATCCATCACAATGGAATCTTTTCCCCTACTTACTTTTTTCCTAAAGGAAAATGGTTTAGTTTATTATATGTCAGCATATCACCAAGAAATATAAAGGTCCCTAGAGAAAACTCATCATTTGTAGTTTCTTCTTTTGCCTTTTAAGATTATCCAGCAATAAACAAGTGGTATATCTTGCATGCAACTTGGCATCCATGTGCAACCTAAGTAACATCTGTTGAACAACTGGCTCAAAGAGAAAATCATCTATCCTCTTTTCTTCAATTACATAAAAACTGTAAGTAATCATTGGAAAGTTTTTTTTTTCTGTTTTGATTGGTACACATGAAGGCTTCATGTGTTGAGCTAATAGCACAACCAGATGTTTCCCTAGTAATAGGTAGGGATTACTTGTTTCAACAGGTATTTACTGAGCAACTATTATGAGTCAAATATCCTACTAGATGCTGGAGAGAAAAAAATGAAAAAAATGAAAATATTCTTCATCTTTTAGGAGAAAGGGTTGACAAGTTAGCACTTACCATGGAAGGTTATCAGAGCTTTAATAGACATACGGTTAAATTCTATACAAAATTGTTTACTCAGGTCTAAGTCGTCACCAAAATGGGCCTTGATGGGTAAGTAGGACTTCGCAGGAGAAGAAAAGGTCAGGGTGGAACGGGCATATCAGGCAGCAAAAACAGCACGTGCCAAAATCCAAAATTTAACTGAGAACTTTGGATATTACCAACTATGTGTGAGGACAGTGGAAATAAAGCCGATAATGCTAGGTAGGAAAGTCACAGCCGAACAGTAAAGAGCTTCTCTTGCCATAAAAATAAGTCAGGGACTTACATAAAGGGGTTGCATGGTGAACCTATAACAAATGCCTTTAGTTAAAAAAAATACCTTAAAGTCTAACTCTTCAACAACTACATCCTAACATTGCTGTTTATTTATAATTATTCTAAAAGAAAATTTCTATAGTGAATTACTTGATTCCTCTCTAATAACTACTTTAAAAGACAAAGCGATTCTAATTTTGAGAACACAAATGAAATGATGTGTGGTTTTGCCACATATAATCATATTACAGTTAAATTATTAGGAAAAAATGTCCTTGAGCAGACATAATAATAACTGTTTCTTATATATTTGCCTTTGGGGGGCATATATGTTCTTTATGCTGAGCTTCAAAGGTAAGTTTTAACAAAACATTCTGTTCTTCCACATACTTAAAAATTTCACGTACGTTTCTGAAGCAAACCAACAGGGACACGTCCAGGTCACAACACACTGACATTCTTGCTCAGAGTTCTCAAAACCAGAAGCTTCCTCTTGCCCCACAACCAGCATGGGGAGAATGGAACTGGAGGGGGGCAGCGACGGAGAATTAAGAAAAACACACAGACACGCACACAGACATAACAGATAGCAAAGCTGGGACCGGGTGGTTCCCTGTGCTCTGGTGGAGACAGAGACCCTTCAAGTCCGCAGTGGGATCATTTTATATCCCAAGAACAACAGGGGGTGTAACTTCTTAATTGCAAAACAGTGTTGCCCACCCCCATCCTTTCGTCCTGTTTAGATTCCTCTGCCTACAGGCAATTCTGCCTTCCTTCTCCCCCTTAGCCAGCCAGGAACCACATCCTGAGCAGTCAGTGTCCTTGTTCACCAAGTTCCAGGCAGCCCCGCAAGACCCCAGAACCTTGGATTCCAAGTACATAGGCAGCCTTGCTAAGCCCATTTTCTCTCAATAGACCTGGCCTCTGGCTCAAACGCTGCCTGGATGAAAGGTCATCCCAATTCATTCATGACACTGAAAAACAGGTCAGTTCTATTCAAAATTTGTAAACTCCTGCTCTGCAGAAAATGCTGTTAGATGACTAAAAGACAAGCCACCGACTGTGAAGAAATATTTGCAAAACATGTATCTGACAAAGGACTATTATCCAAAATATGCTAAGAACTGTTAAAACTCAACAGTAAGAAAATGAACAATCTGATTTAAAAATGAGCAAAAATCTGAACAGACATCACACCAAAGGAGATAGACAGATGACAAATAAACATGTGAAAAGATGTGCAGCATTATACATCATTAAGGACCTGCTAATTAAAATAACAGGATGCTACTAAACATGTATTAGAACGGCCAAAATCCAAGCAACTGATGATAGCAAATGCTAATGAGGATGTGGAGCAACATGGACTCTCAGTCACTGATGGTGGGAATGCTAGATGGTGCAGCCACTTCAGAAGGAAGTTTGGAGGTTACTACAAAGTTAAAACAGTCGCAGTAACCAATTTTTAGATATTTACCTAAGTGAATTTTAAAAAAAAGGTCACACAAATACCTGCACACAAGTGACTATAGTAATTTTATTCAAATATTACCCAAAACTGGAAGTACCCAAAGATGTTTTTCAGTTGATGAATAAACAAATCGTGGTACCCCCTAGAATAGAATATTATTCAGTCATAAAAGGAAGAGTATTTTGAGGGAGATTAATGGCAATGTGTCTTTTACTGTAATAAATTTTTTTTGTTTAAACATTCACCATATATTTTTTTTATCACACCTCATATGTGCTGGTAATAGCACTATACAAGTTCTCTATGATTGTTTAACAAATTACCATAAACTCAGTGACTGAAAACTACACACATTTACAACGTTACAGTTTCTGTGGGTCTGGTGCCCAGGCATGGCAGAGGTGGGTCCTCTGCTCACAGTCTCACAGACTACAATGGACATGTTGGCTGGGGTGCATTTCATCTGGAGGCTTGACAGGGGAAGAATCACTTCCAAGCCCATTCAGGTTACTGGAAGAGTTCCTTTTCTTTTGGTGTATAATGGAAGGCCCTGACTTTTTGGTTGCTGTTGGCTGGAGGCCACCCTCAGGTCTAGGGGGACCCCCACAGTTCCTTGCCACGTGGCTTCCTCAATATGGCTGCTCACTCCATCAAGTCAGTCAGGAGAGTCTCTGCTGTCAGCTAAGACAGAGTCAGGCAGCACCATGCGATCACAAGAGTGCTATTGCATCATTGGTGTCATATTCTACTGCTTAGAAATGCCCAAGGTCCCACACACATTCAGGAAAGGGAATTTGCACAAAGATGAGGACACCAGGAGTGGGGCCTCACTGGAAGTCCCTTATGGTCTGTCCATCACATGTGCCAACTGGGGGATGGCAAGAACAAGGACAGCAACTAAAACAAAACACACTAGAACTCATAGCCTTGTAGAGAAATTTCGGTCTATGAAAAGCAGCATTCAGCCCAGTGGCTGAAGCTTTGGCTGAATGGATGGGATTATCTGTCAATGTGCGCCCTCAAGTTTTACTAAAACATAATGGATATGCAAAGTATGCAGGTGTTTGCACCCCCAAACCAAGGCTTATTACTTGTATTTTTTTTCACTGAAGAATTATAACATCATCAAACACATATGTATCACCTGTTATGTGTCACACACAGTTCTATATCTCAGTTAATCATCATTTAAAAAAACATTTATAGCATGACCATTTTACAAAAATGAATGGATACACAGAGTAGTTTTAGGGCTAGTAAATGACAGAGCCAGAATTCAAATCAGCAAGTCCTCCCCAACTCTTCATTATTTATGGATGATATAAAATAGTGAGGGGTGGCAGAAACTCTATGAAAGTTCAACCAACTTGAAAAGAAAGAAGAACACGATCAGAAAATCGTTCTATCACATCTAAGCCCATTCTCCCCAGTACGACTCTTTACCATCTGGTTCATTCACAGATTTTAATGAATGCTACCAGATCAAATCTGAAAGTGCTATAGTCCATCTGTTATCATTGGGACTGTGGAAATAGAACTTTTGCATTCTGCTAGTCAATAACTGAGACTTATTGTTCAATTCCTATCTCTAATCTACAACTCACAACCATTGATGTCTCCATGATGACAGATCTAATTTCCAGCAGAGAGAGATGGCAATGCATAGACAGATAGGTACATAGTGGGTTTCTGACATGTGAATTTCCCAAGTATGTGGCACTATGAGGCCTTGTACTAGGTGTAGATATGTTGGGGGGAATAAAACTGAATATGGATTCTCTCTGCCCCCAAAGAGTTTATAATCCAATTGGAGAGGCAGGTGTACAACAAATATAATAAAAGACAGAACAAAGTAAGTGCTACTAATAGAGGAATAAGCAATGTGCTGAGGGAGCACAGAGGAAGCAGGGATGGGTAATTCAGAATGCGTCAGTTGTTAAACTTGCTCCCAGTCCCTCCCCCACTGCAACCTTCCCTGTGATCTGAAAATGTCAACTTTCAAAAGATCTGTTGTCCACTTAAAGAACAAAGGAGAAAGCACTAGAGAGGCCCTGAAAACTGCTGGCAGCCAATAACTGGAGCCACGGGGAGAAGGGCCCGACATAGCACGTTCCGTTCCCGGGGTTTGTCTGTTGTTCACCTGTAAGGAACAGTCTGGGAAAAACTAACACCAAGAGCCTTCATGCTTCCTGTTGAAAACGGGGGAGAAAGGAAGGAGACCAGGATCGCAAGGGGAAAGACAAGGAGCTTGAGTTCACAAAATTTCCAATTTCATCCAATAAAAGTAACAGGTTCGAAAACTCTGGGATAACTTTATGCTGCCTCCCAGTAGTAAGATTACAGCATGTATCTAAATTCAAAGAAATAATCAACTTTCGAATATTCTCTGTCATACAAAACGGCAGCAGGCATTTCA
This sequence comes from Lyroderma lyra, assembly GCA_004026885.1. Taxonomy (NCBI): domain Eukaryota; kingdom Metazoa; phylum Chordata; class Mammalia; order Chiroptera; family Megadermatidae; genus Lyroderma; species Lyroderma lyra. The sequence continues at coordinate 68,337 of PVJL010007397.1, read as the reverse complement.
AGTAATGCTTAATGTGTGTAAGAAACACTGGAACACTACTTGGCCATAAGCAATAGGGCCATTTGCGACACCATGGATGGACCTGGAGATCATCAGGCTAAGTGAAATAAGTCAGACAGAAAAAGTCGAGGACCATATGACTTTACTCACATGTGGGATATAAAACAAAAAGCAACAAAGGAACAAGACAAAGACATAAAAACTCATGGACACAGACAGCAGTTTAGATGGAGAAACAAGGGGGTTCAAATACAAGGTGATAGGAGGAGAGCTGACTCTGGGTGGTGAGCACACAATGCCACACACAGATGATGTATTACTGAATTGTACACTTGAAACTTATGTAATTTTACTAACCAAGGTCACCCCAATAATTATTTGTAAGTATGAAAACAATAGAAAAAAGAAGAAGAAACACCTAGGAATCTTGTTACAAAGCAGTTCCCCGTTCCTAGAGCTGGGGCTGGGAGATTCTGAATTTCTAGCAAGTTCTCAGGATATGCCAACACTGCTGAATCATGGACCACACTTTGCACAGCAAGAATTTAAAGAAAAACCGTAAGTACATACTAAGTGCATAACCTGTTCACCATAAAGGTACAGTTAGGGCCCAGCTTGCAGACTGAATGACTACAGAATGGAATAGGAAAACGGGAAGAATTTTGAAGCTAGGTCTTAATTCGATGCAGGACATAAGACATTTCTGTATGATAGAAAACACCCTTCAGAAAGTGTGATTACGTTGCTGTCCAGTTGGTGACTATATTTCAAAGAATTATTTCATCTTAACTCTACCTTGGCCCACATAAACCTTCGCCGTCATTCTTTCAATATCAAAAACCCTAGTTTCTGATTTTAATTAGGGCAGATTCAGATTTTGAGGAATGAGAATATTACAAAATTTGGAGAGCTCTTTAAGAAGAAAAGAGATCAAATGGTGACTACTACTAAGTTAGGTATGAAAGTGAATATTTATTTAGAAAAATGCTCGGGGCCACCCCAGAGTCATCAGCCATGAAGACACATGTCATGGCAGGGATGCCAGAGACGATGGTCTTCACAGTTAGGGTTACAAATACCCGTCACACACTGTCTACTTCCTGGGCCTTCAGCGAGGCCCAAAGCCACAGCTTTAATAGCTTCACAGCACATTTGTCTCTGGTTTTAACTCAACTCTTAATTAGCTACAGCATGTTTATTACTATCTTTTTCAAGATAGGCAAATAACTAGTATAATCATGAATCTAAAATATTTAGGTAATTAAAAGAGAAAAATGTTATTTTCCAAAATAAATGCACATAGAAATACAAAGAAAATATATCAAAATAAAATCACTTGTATTACCTTTTTTAAAGCCATTATTTTGCATATCACAGGCAGCCTCTGATTTAGAAATAATTAGTTTCTCAGGGAAGCTCACAAGTCTGTTTATTCCATAATGTACATCCTATGATAATAGAGATCGTAAAGTCTACGTTAACAACTTTCTGAAACCACAAAGCATGAGAATTCCTCTGTTTTGGGCTGTCCAGAATGTTACCAATAGGATATGGGGTTCCTGGGTCCCCAGTGATGTCCTAGGCCCTCAAGTTCACTGCAAAGAGGGGGCTGCAATCCTTCCAGCCCCAAGTCAATGGCAGCAGCCACCCCAGACTAAGGCAGGGAAGAACAGGGAAAAGGGTAAGGGGGTGAGGATTTCTGGCACCTCCCTTGTCCAAGCTCAGCTTCCCAGGCATCCTTCTCTTCCTTAAGAAATTCCCAGGTATGGTCTGTCTCTTTCTCCTCTTGCCCTCTGCTCCTCCCACAACCTGGGGGAGACAAGACATAGTACCCCAGCCCTCTGTCTTCCCATTCCCAGCACAGTAGCAGTCTTTGCCATTTTCCAATGTGGTTGTAACTGGAAAAGGATAGAATAGGAAGGTTTCTCCTATGTTCAGAGGTCCTGAGTAGGACCTCTGTATAAAAGAAAAGAGTCAAGGTGTTTGCTCATTTTCTGGAAGACACGCAGTCTCAGACCTAGCTATTGCAGATATATAAGCAAGGAAGTCAAGGCCAGGGGCTAGGATGGGCAGGCATGGGCGTCCTAGGATAGGAGCTGAATGGCTGACAGTGGGAAAGCTGCTCAGGATGCTAAGCCTGGGGATGGGTTCGTGAGAGCAGAGGAGAGAAGAGGACACAGGGGCCCCTCTCCCTCACTCCTCATTTCCAAATAGTTCTACACCCACCCACCCACCCCCACAAGATGTTTCCCTAGACCCTTGGGGACCAGCGTGAGAAGAAAGAAGACAAGAGTGGGGTAGCCCTACAGGGTGTCAACAGCAGAGATTAGAAAGAGAAAATGGCCAAAGCAGTAGCACAAGAGGAGAAAGGGGGTTGTGCAACCCCCTAACAAAGGATCCTGTCACCAAAGGGCTAGCCCGACTTCAAGGAGATTGACGGCAATTGTGTCGAAAGTCACATCAGACAGGGTTGGAGCCAGAAAGTTGGGAAGGTGGACTCCTACTCCTTCGCCTGAGGTTCAGAAAGCCTTGTACATACTCCTTTCTCTCCAGTGAAGAATGACACCTTTGAAATCTTGACCTTCTTTCCTGACCCCTATAACCTTGCACTTGGAGGAAAGACAGTCTGCCTTCCACAAACAAGGGTGCCCAGCCAACTAAGTTCTCGACTCCTGATCAGACTCAAAGCCCAGGAAACCTTTCGCTAAGAGGAGGAGTATCCAAATAGCCTTTGTCTACCCAACAAGGTGTGCGTGTTTTTTAAAGAGCCCCACGTTGGGACCCCAGGAAAAGCGCAATCCTCACTGGCTCTAAAATTCACACCCCCACCCCGTGATCCAACACTGTTGTTTCATTTCCTATGCACTCTCTCCCCACTTGCTTTAATTAAGGGAAAGCAATTTCTCAACTTTTATTAAAAGATAAACTTAATGCATTTCCCAGAACTATGGCTGTGTAGGTTAAACTCCCACTTATTGCAGGCTATGCTTATTTGTGTGGCCAGTGAATCACACACGCTAGGCATCCTTTTGGCTCCCACCGCGTTTCCAACACAGCACACGTGAACTGTAACACCAGCACATGTCTCCAAGACCCACGGCTCCTTGGGTTTCCTGGTGGGGACCACTGTTTTAATTCTGTGGCCCTGCCACCTCCACGCATGTGCACTTGTGTACACACACACACACACACACCCTACACAACCCTGTAAATTAGTAGGTTAGCTGGTTTAACCCAGGCCATTTGTCTCAGAACGTGATCAAGGGTAATCTTTATATCCTCAGGCAACGCAAGCCTGGGTATAAAAATGAGGTTAGGATTTACCTAACCTTTACCCTATTAAAGCCAGCAGTCTCTACATTCCTCCACACTTTCCTGGGAGGACTTGCAAGCTATGTGCTGCGTGATACCAAACAGCCCATGCAACCAGAACTTGAGAGCTGTCCTCTTCCTCCTCCCGTTCTCTCTGCCTGCATCAATGTCCACTAATACTGCTAAGCCCATAAAGTATAATGAAAGTGTCTCCCACTCCAGGGATATTGGGAGAGACCACACTGCCAAAGCCATGCCTTAGTACCATGTCACCTGCTCCAGTGATGTCTTGACATCATTTGTGTGGCACTGCTGGGACTTAGTTTGATAGCCTGGGAACATTCCTGGAGGGTACCTTGTGGTTGTCCTTCCTTCTGGTGTCAGCACTGTGGTCCTGAATCCCTCTTGTACCAAACTCCCAGCACCATAGGGACAATCATCACTGTGGTACTTGAGAAGGCTTCCTGTGCCCTCTGACCTCTTTCCTCATCTTGATATCATCTGTAGTTGCATCAAGGGGCGCTCCAAGCAGCACTCCCCAGGTCTCAAATCCCTTCTCCTTTCCCCACATATCTCTGTTGGCAAAGCTCAAGCACAGATCCATGGCAAGGAGCAACCTGAAGGCAACTTGAACTAGAGACATCACCCTTTCATCATTCATTCATTTGTTCATTTGACACTTATTAAGAGCTTCGTATCTGCCTGGTCCAGTTCTAGGGCTGGATTTACAGAGGTGCACAGTGTAAGCCACTGACTCCAGAGTTTGTAATCTGGGGGAACTCAGGGAAACAATGCAGGTAGCGTAGACAGTATGGAGATAAGAGAGGACCAGAGACACGTGAGAGCCCAGCACAGTGGCTACGAGCAGGGCTCTGCAACAGACTGCTGAAGCAAATTCTGGCCCCATCATTCACTATGTGGCCCAGAAATCTTCCTTAATCTCACTGTACCTCAGTTTTCTCATCTAAAAATTTCTATTGACAGCGGGGCTGTTGAAAGTATCAGACAGGATAAACATGCCTAAGAATTAACACTGTCTTCTTATTAACTTTGTGAAATGACTAGCTAATCTTTGTTACTTAGAAATGTGTACAGTTTTCATTGCTATTATAAACAGATTAACAAGTAATTACCATTTATGTGTAATTTGCAAAATGTGTATGATTATCTTTAGTTTCCGGAAACCATGAAAAGCAAAGTATTATGAAATAGGCATAGAAACCATAACCCTATTTGAGAGGTGACCAGAAATTCAGGAAAACGGTCATCTTGAGGAAAAAGACACATGTCTCCCAAGAAAGCTTCCTGCAAAGAGAAGCCGACCTCAGCCCTCCATAATTGCTATGTGGCAACAAGGGACCTGTTAGGTTTGAGACAGTGGGTGGAGAATAATTCAATCTGATCTTTGCGTTTTGTGCATATCAACACAACTATTTGATTGTCTGGTTTTTTTGGCCCTCCAGACAGCTGTGGTGCTATTGGGTAGACCTAAGAGGTCTATGATGACAAACTAATTACAACTCCTATGACTGTAGAAATGCATGTTTTATAGCAACTCATTTACTCCACACCAATGATTTATTGCATTTGTATGTGTACACATATAAGTTTGCCATGACAAGATGATGCTTAGTAATTAATTTGCCAACATAGTTTTGTGTAATGCAACCCAGCCATGCTAAACGCACCACATTTAATAAAACAAAGTGCTTAAACAGAACTCTGTTCTGAAAAGCCATTTGGTGTGATGGTGAAAAGCTGAAATGTGAAGCAGGAAGCCGAAATCCAAAATAAGGCTTCAAGTCCCAAAGGGGCAGCCCCTCTGCGCTGTGAAGACCTCCCATCCCACACCGCAGTGCTCTCGCATGACATAAAACTGAGTGGTCTTCGGGGAACCCGAAAAAAAAGAAATGAACACAATTTCTTCTTCTTTTCAACGACCTGCAAATTCATACCTGAAATATTAGAAATAGCGTGGGGAGGAGACATGTGAAGCTCTGGGCGTGTTTCTATTTTGAGCCTCGGTTCTCAGAAGTGACATCATGGCTGGTATATATAGCTCACGTTCACAAGGGGAGCTGGCAGTTAGCATCTCAGCTCATGAGTGAAATTGTTTTTGTTTAGTTGGTTTGGAAAGAAAAATTGATTCACTTATTGTCTTCCAAAATAATATTAGTGATATGCTCTCTTGAGTGGAACATCTCAGAATAGACCCTTTTTCTCCCTTTAATTAATCGCTGCTGAATTTCTTATTACTTCGATAAGAAAAAAAAATGACATTTTAGATGGAAAAAAATCAAGGCATTGCCTGTCCTCGGAACAAACAACAAGTTTGCAGGTCTAATAATCAATCTAAAAAAGATGTGCTTGAATGCTCTCTCGTGGTTAAAAGTCCTCCAGATAAAGACAAACAAGTTCTCACGTCTTGTTGTATATGGACCAGCCTGTGCACTGTGGTCCCTCCATACTTCCTCCCATCATCTACACACAAGTTCTCCTTCTACATGGAATAGCAGCACATGTGGGAGATGATCCGCTGTCCTTTCCACTATTTGGCTTCTACTTCACCAGGGTTGTCCAGAGGATAATAACCAATGCAAACTAGTTTGGGAAAAGAGCAACAAACCCCTAGAGATGTTTTCCATGATTTATGTTTCTCCTCTGCCCTTATTGGCTCTCTTTCCCTTGCTGATCTGCATTCCTTTGTATGTTATCTGAAAAATATCTGTTTTCTGTATTCATTGACTCCAGTTCACTCTGCACACTCCTCAGAAAGCCACATGTCCCGTATTCTATCTATAATGCCAACTAACATACCTCTACCTCTCATGCTACCATGGTGGATTTTTAAAATCTGGAAAGGTATATTGACTGCTACATTCAATAGCTTCCAAAAAAAAAATGCTATTGTAATCAGAAAACAACAAATAGCAGTCAAAGGTGTTCACTTCAAGAAATCTGAGACTTACATGTGTTAAGAGGGCCTCATTATAAAGATAATGGCAAATTTCCAGTCTCTTCTTCTCAAAGAGTTGGGGAGATAAATCACTTTGTTAAAGTTCCTACGTGATGAAATATACTCCTGTACAATAACCAGGAATTGTAACAATTCTATAATTACATTTGGAAGAATCTTGTATACTAAAAACCTAGAAATAGGCCTCTGTTTGTTTGATTTAAATCCCTCAGTGAGGTTCTATAATTTTCTTAATAAAATTTTAAAGTTCCCATACTTCAAAGTTCTTTTTAAAACATTTTTCTAAGCATTTTTATAATTTTTGCTCTTGTGAATAGAATCTGATCTTTTCATTTTCTAGACTAGTTATGGCTGATGTCTTGAAAAGCTATTGTGTTTTATCTATTAATTTGTTACTAAACTCTAATTAGTCCAATAAATCTTCAGTCAAGCCCACATTTTTGCAAGACGAGAACAAAGATCTTTTATGGAGACAAAAAATAAACAAATAAAAGCAAGAGAAGACAGAGCAAAGAAAAGATAAGGTCAGAGGTGGTTGGAGCACTCCATAGGTGTGTGCACACATGCGTAGATGGAGAAAAGAAAAAGAATGTTTTGAACTCATTGTTTCTATACGTCTTGGGATACCACATTTATATCGTGAGGGCATGTCATATGGTAAGTCCTCAATTTATGTTTGTTAAAGGAACAAATATAAATTACAAAATGGAATTTCAATAAATGAGAAACATTATCCCTACTGCATGCACAAAGTCGCGGCTTGTATTTATTCAAAAGGGTGATGGAGGGGAAGCTATCCCCGTGAAAGGCAAAAGAAGGATGAATGGCTCAAGCCGGCCCATTAATCCATGAATACGATCTGGTACAAGTGGCACAACTGGACTTTAGCCTGGTGATACACATCAATTCAAGACTCAAAGGTGAGATACATTCACAGTTTGAATCAAGAAGTTCAACTCAAACAAATCTGCCAAAACATGGGTGTTCTGAGACCATGGTTACTAGAGAACAGGGCAAAGCTCTTTGACATGGCCACAGCAACAAGGGGACATGCAGTGAGTTCCCACCCGCTTCTCTTAAGCAGGAAGCTAATCAAACTGGTGTTTCTAAGGCAATTAAAACTGGTAATTTGTTAACATAAAATAATATTCTTCTATGCGAGGGTTACTACTTAAATGGCAATAGGATTATTTTCAGGTGCTTTAAAATAATAAATAAAGGTGAGGTGGAAAGACATAATTATTATAATCAGTCAGGAATTAATTAAGCCACTCTGGTCTGCTCCTTCTACAGAAGTTTGCAGCCCAATACAGTAAAGCAAGTGCCTGATAAACTCTCAGCTGTTAATCCTTTTAAATACCTAGGATATTAAAGAACCATGAGAAAGTAAAAACCTCTCAATATTTAAGCATTTTGTTTCCATGGGAAAAATTCCTAATGCTTAGGTTCACTAAGACTGTTCAGTTGTGGGCAGTGGGTGGGTGTATATGTGTGTGTGTATGTGTGAGAGAGAGAGAGTGTGTGTGTGTGTGTGTGTGTGTGGTTAACTCTAACCTATTTCAAGTAAATGTGTGTACTAATCTATGGAGGGAGCTTTCTTTATTTGATAAAAGAAGGGGAAAGACATCATGTTGACTTTAAAAGCTCTGACTAATTTCTAACTGTGCCTGAGGAGTTTCCACTTTGTCTTCCAATCAGCAGAGGATTTGTGACTCTTTTCAGTGTGACTGAGATTACACAGACAAATTACTTAAGAGCCCAAGGAGATTATCTGTAATTGGCATAAAAAGGAGATGGCATTGAAAACAACATTCTCTGAAACTCTGACAGCGTTTGGTGCCCAAAGGGTAAGGCAGGTCCCAATAGGGGAGCACTGTGGAAATAAACCTGTGAGGCGTGGTCGAAGCTGGCCTTCGGAGGTATCCTGCAGCTGTGAGGAGCTTTCCTTCTCTTGCACTATGTGTCACAGAGCTGTGTCACACTTGCTGAATAGGGACAGATGACAGACTCACCTTGGCCACCATTCGCTGGCCGCCTGCCTTTGTTATAGTTAATTAATTCCCATGGTTTGTGAAATACAAATACCAACACTCATTAAAAGTCAACATGAAACACTTGCTGTTTGGATAATGCAGGAGCTAGAGATTGAATGTGTTTTGGGGAGCAGTGGGGGGGCAGGAGAGGAGGCTCATACTCGCAGACAGGTAGAAATGTGAACCAGTGACTTTCACCAGGTAGGTAGTTAATTATAATCACAAGACACTGGGTTGCGATGGACTTGTATCAGAGTTCCTGCCCTCAATGGACTCAAAACTCCTATGGGGAAAATAATACAGATTCATCATAAAACTAAATAAAAGTAACATGGAAAAAGAAATAGAAACATTCTAGGACAAAAATCAACAAAGTCAGGTGAACCATCAGAGAGCATGCAAACCAAACCTTTCATCTTGTAGCTGAGGAAACTGAGGCACAGAGAGATTGGGTCCTGCCTGAGGCCACACAGATGGGCAGGTCGTCTGCCCCAGAACTCAGACAGATCTCAGGTCCCAACCAGTGTACAACACTGCCTTCCAGGATATAATGTCAAATAATAATGTCAAAGATCAGTTCACGATTTCAGGAGAAAGGGAAATCCCTGCGTTTCCACGCTAAGCCGTCACACTAGCATCTATTATAATGTTCATGTATTACAATGTTATTCTATGTCAACCATACCTATTACCTCCACATTTTGGGAGAAATGTTTTCTTGTTTGTTTGGTTTTTTTATATCTATATAAAGAATAATAATCCCTATTTTATTTAAGAGAGACATTAGTAAAACGTAACAATGTTTTGTTTGGGAATTCTTTTAATATTTTTAAGCCCCAGACTGGCAAGAACAAAGGATCACTTTGCTAACTAATGTATTAAATATGTTGTCAATTTATATAGTAATTGTTTGATGGAAAATTCATCTCTTTTGTTCCTTCTTATCTTTCTTTCCTCTTGTCCATGCAGTGTATTTATGAATTATGCATGTGAACATAATTAAAAGTAACAATTGGTGAATTGTACTCCTTGGACATTGTTCCATGTTTCAAGTCTTATTTAGACTGAACCAAATTTATGCAAAGAGAAGAGCTTATAATTAAATTCATAGTCATCTTTCTTGGGAAGGTTTCCTTTATGTAAAACTCATTGCTTGCTAGAGGCTGTTATTCTGACCAAAAGCTTTGCTTAGCATTTTTAAGAAATCAGTAGACAATTTAGCAGCAGCCTTCCCCATCGTCCTACAAATGAAGGTTTTTCTACCACTGGTTATTTATCTTCCTTTATCCTCAGTATCTCAGTTAGCCTGCAGATTGTGTAGAACTGCTAAGAATTAGTTCCTACAGTGATTCTGTTATTTGCAAACTAGGAACCAGTACAGTACGATGAATGCTTGAATGAGATTAATACCTAAAATGCTCTCCTTGGATTATTCTCAGGAGCTCTCAAGAGTTTTTCATCTTTTATTTTCTAGTTTGCTTTTATGTGATAAGTTGCATCAGTCTTGGAAAAGGGAAAAGACATCTTGGGCACTTAAGAAAGATATTGCTGTATCTACAGAAATATTTACTCGGGGAGGAAAAGATTACTGGGAACATTAGCTCAGCTCCAAACTTCTTTCTTCCCCATTGGCATTTCTCAAAGTATTCTTTCTGTAGGAGAATACTTCTTATTAAGTGAGTCTATTTCTTTAAGCTATGATTCAAACCCCCAGCTTAGTGTCATGAGCACACATACCAAGAAACATTTGTACTCCACCATCTAGTAAAGCTTGGACTATTTAGTTCAGAACCTGTCCCTATATTTTTCTAGCACATACCTGCATAGTGCTTTTCTTGATCTGGGGCAAGCTTATCCAACCTGTAGCCCACAGAAGCCCAACACAAATGTGTAAACTTTCTTAAAACATTACAGAAATTACACACAGACCTTTTCTTAGCTCATCAGCTATCAGTAGTGTTAGTGCATTTTCTGTGTGGCCCAAGACAATTCTTCTTCTAATGTGGCTCAGGGAAGGCAAAAGGTCGGACTCTCCTGATCTAGGCTGTCCTTAGTGATTTCTCTCTCTCTCTGCACTTACTATTTTCCTGAAAAAAAGGAAGTCTTTTGGTAAAGATACCATATGATGAATTTGTAGTTAGAAATTGACTATTCCCTTCCACTGTTAACAATCATTTCTGATTCAAAGTCATTTTCTCTACAATGTAACAATAATGTGAGATAGATAGACCTAGAGAAACTACAGATTTGCTCTCAGACTAGGGGAAGAAGGTGACACACAGCACTGCAGACAGGCCCTACTTTCTGAAAAGAGTAGTTTGACACCCTCCCCTCTCCCTCCCTGCACTTGTCCCTTCTCCCACGGTTTGAAAAATGTCGTGTTTAAAAGCTTTGGCTGGCCCCCAGTGTCATCCCCTTGATTCATCACCATCTTCTCAGCTCATCTTTCTCTCTATTAAAAATAAGATATTTATATTTCTGGATGAAATGGGAGAAACCTAGGACTGATAAATGACTTCCTGTTGTCATTATTGCCGAGTCGTGTAGTATTGGCGGGGTTTCAGCCATGATCTAGTGTTATTGCCTTGTGTTATGCTGACTGGAAACCATCACTCATAACCGCATACTGTAAAGTTTATTTTTAAGAATTAAGCTGTTAATTAAAGAGAAGAATAATGAAGACAGGAAGCATGAATAGAAAGGTGGTGACAGATGTCACAGCCTGCAGGTGCTAAAGCCTATTGAGGAGATACATAGATTCCCTTAAATTATCCCATATCTCTGAATAGTTGAGCAAAGTCAATTATAATAAATCCTAAGTGAAAGAAACAGTTGTTTGAAATAAGCCCTACCCCTATTTACTACAGAACCCCCTGGGCAACGGGGAAGGCAGCCCCTTCACACACCTGTTCACAAATTTACCGGTGAAGTTATGAAGTTATGTTGTGGCCCTTTGAAAGGCCCCAGCAGTTCAGGAAGTGACCTTAGAAACTACCCAGACAGAGTGTTAAGTACCCAGAATCATCCAGTGAGAAAAATATTATCTTCATTTTTCGTCTTTGTTCCTATAGCTAAGAATAAGTCTCAGGTGGTTTAAATATTTCTTTCACATCACTCATCACAGGCTAATCTTCCTTTTTAACCAGGGGAAGACTATAAGGTTTCTAACAGTACCTGGATAGAATGTAGGAATATCAGGGTACATTTTATTTGTTTTTGCAATGACCTTCTTGATTGTAAGCAAAACTAGCATTTCATTTGTGGTAGTCATATGACCTTTCCTATTAATATAAATGAGTTTAAGTAAGAAAAGAGGAAGCAAATTTAAATAAAATATTACATAGGTAGTAGCAGACATGATACCCAGCTATAACAAACTAATTGAAGAAAAGCTGCAGTGTGAGTATGTGGGGGAAACAAATGCTAAGCTTTACACAAATGACCACAGTTTGGGAAACACTGGTTTAGCAGGGATTTGTGTCAAAAATCACACAAAGGACTGAGGTAAGTCTTCAGTGTGGGATTAAAGTATCAGAAAATGAAAAAGAGATACTAAAAAAAAAAAAAATCAGTATTAAACCCACAAGGAAAAGATACCTGATGTTTAGAGAACTATTTTTAGGGTGTCTTTCAATATCTATTATTAATTTAACAAATCAGTTATCTTTACTCAAAATAAAAAAAAAAAGAAAGGATATTCAACAATCTTAAGCACAGAAGGAGTTAATATTTGATTCCTGGCCTCTCATGCATTCCATTCAAAGTGCCTCACACTGAAACTTGCAAAAATAAGTGTATTTTGACTGGAAATGGAAGGTCAAAAGTCAGAGATTTATTTTCATCTCACTTGACACTTGGTAGAGGGGTGTATAAACCTGTCTGCTACAGATGACGACAGCATGGGAGATTTCTGTTCTTTGGCACTGAAAGACCTTGATTTGGGTAATAGGATTTCCTCTTTCCTTATGGAGCCATCTCTCCTAATAGACTCTCTGGCCTCCAAGACCTCAGAGGTTGTGTTCATCACTGTATCTCTAAGGACTAGTTCATGTCTTGCCCATCCCTGGCACTCATATAAGGATTGGATGAGTGAATGAATAAATAAACAAATGAATTTAACGTCCTAATATAGGACCCAATCCAGTGAGATACAACACGAGGAAAGAAAAAAAGTACCTCCCCCGCAGGAAACAGAAACCAAACTACTGAAGTCAACAGTCCGGTTTCCCCCCCACTGTTAACCTTAAGAGTGAAGGTCACAATACTGCAGCTCAGCCACCCTTTCTACACTCCGTGCACGCCTCCCGTTCATCTCTCTGTGAAGCTGAAAAGATTATAATGCAATTGCCTAGAGAAAGAAGGGAGGGACCATTGTAAATAGTTTTCTCTGACAACTGATACCAGCATTTTCTCGAAGCCGTGCATTTATTCCGACTAAAAACGACAAATGTATTACAATGAAGAGATGAGATCGTTCGGTCTGGCTAGGGCATAAAAATAAAACAATACTGTACTGATTTTTCTCTCTGAGCATTGTCCTCCTCGCACAATTGCAGAACATTGGCAGAGCTGTTAACACCATTGATAGGAAACAAAGCAAAACTTGGGCGCGATGCGACAGCCCGGGGCTTGTGAATGTCTAGGATTTACATCGCAGCTGGAAGCCACTGTCAGACTCCTCTGGCTTCAATATCCTGCCAGCTTCCGTGGGGGCCTTCTGCTCTTCATGAAAGTGCACCTTCTCCTCAAGGTCGCACATTTACAGTTTCTTAAAGAGATTCTTACTGGCCAGGGGACTCCTTTCAGTTTGAGGAGCCTCGTGGGTGCTTTGAAGCAGGGTTTCTTGAAAACTGCCCCGCAACCCCCCTGCATTGGAACCGGAATAGAGAGAGATGAATGGTTTGGAATTGAAGGACCCCCGCCCCCAGCATTCCATCGTCAAGTCCCTTCTACCTTCCTCAAAGAGCCCACCAGTCTGCCACTGAAAAGTTTTCACTGGCTTCCAGGAAAATGTCAAAGTTTTATGCATGCTCAAATACATCCTAAGGAGGTCTGAGGGCAGTGGAAGCAAGTCTAACTGACAGCGCTCTGAAGAGAGAGCACTTAAAATGTCCCCTGCCCTGTGCCCTACACTGAGTTTTCCGTGCAGTAACCTCTCCCATTCTGGAAGCAATGGGCAAGGGTCCAATCATCCCTGCTCTCCACAAACCACTGGTGGGAGGGAGCTCCATTTCCTGATGAATCATCCCTGCTGACCCTGGAGGGCTTCCCAGGCCAAAGGAGCCAAGGCCACGGCCTCAGGGCACGCTGTGCCTGCAATCAGTCACCATCGCTCATGACAAAGCGATGCCCTTGTTCTGTAGATGATTTGCGGACGTGCCTCACTTACCTTTCTCCTATTTTTCCTGAGTTTTTGGTTTTCTACCCTTTGGCCCGTCTAGCGTGGAGACTGCAACTGAGTTAAGAGGACTCTCACAGGCGCGGCACCGAACCGAAGCTGAGCTGGCTGCCATCCCCACGGAAAAGGGTGCATTTCAGCAGGGATTCCAACCTGAGAGGCAGCTTCTGGCCTGAGAAGAACGCTGACACCGGCCGCAGAAAGACCGGGGTTTCCTTCCGAGCTTTCCCACCTCTACCAGTTCACTGGACCTCCATTTCCCAGGCGCAAGTGGCAGGAAGGGCCACGCTGGAGGAGGAGGAAGGGCCACGCTGGAGGAAGAGGAAGGACCACCCTGGAGGAGGAAGGGCCACGCCAGAGGAGGAGGAAGGACTACCCTGGAGGAAGAAGGGCCACGCCAGAGGAGGAGGAAGGACCACCCTGGAGGAGGAAGGGCCACGCCAGAGGAGGAGGAAGGACCACCCTGGAGGAGGAAGGGCCACGTTTCAGGAGGAGGAAGGGCCACGCCAGAGGAGGAGGAAGGACCACGTTTCAGGAGGAGGAAGGGCCACGCTGGAGGAGGAAGGGCCACACCAGAGGAGGAGGAAGGACCACCCTGGAGGAGGAAGGGCCACGTTTCAGGAGGAGGAAGGGCCACGCTGGAGGAGGAAGGGCCACGCTGGAGGAGGAAGGGCCACGCTGGAGGAGGAAGGGCATGACATACGTAAAGCACGTCATGTGTAAATGGCAGCTGTGTTCAAGGTGATGCAGTGCTCTTCAATTTGTGAAAAAGAGTGTTTTTTGAAGAGGTGTATTTTGTCCTACTCTGTTTTTGGAGTTTATTCTACTCAATTCTGCCTCAAGTATGTAAGGTTCTAGCTGTTGGATGAATTCCACTAAAATTAAGTTTCACCAGAGCAGCTCCAGGTTTTCCTAACTGCTGGGTTACCAGCTACTAGAATATGACGAAGACGGTGGAGGCTCAGTACACAGTTGTTGGCACATCCAGTTAATACACGACGCCAGCAATGGTGAGAACACACGTACTATTCTTTCTTCTAGAATCAGCTCTTTAATTATACCGTCCCAGGGTGCTTCAGGCTCACATTTGAGACTGCTTATCTGTTTAAGGTTGTGGTCCATATCCCCACCTGGAGTCTCTGGACAGTAAGAATGGCTCGTGTTTCCTCAGATACACCCCACACAGCCAGCATTATATTAATGCTGACCCTAGCAAATGCTTCTCGGGAGAAATTGTTGTGGCTTCGGTAGAAACCTCTTCCAAGTCTTACTTCTGCCAAGGTTCTGGGTTGTTCTTACCTGCCATTAATCACGGTCTATATGTTTTCATTCCAATCTCTCTATGTATTGGGTACTACATGAAATTTCCAATTCAGTCAATAAACACAGATCCCCATAAACTAAAATGGGCTTTTTAATTGGGATTCCTTTAAGAAAGCAAATAACATGCGACTTTGTACCCTCTATTTAGTGTTTTAAAGTAGCTAGCATTATTTTTAATTTTTGCAAGTTGTATCCATCATTCTTAACACCCCTGAAGAAACAACACTGCTTTTGAAAACTCAACTCAGATCCTCCTGACTTCGTCAGGAGGCCTATTACTAATCAGAATGGCTGTTTTAAGTATATATTCTCCCATAATTTATCTTCCTCCTAATGTTACAGAGTGAAGCTGTGATGATTAATCACTTAGAGATGAATCCACCTATTCCCTCTTTGATTGAATATGAGGAAATAGCAGTAAGCATGCATCAAAGATCGACTATAGAGATAAGAACTGTGTTCTATGTGGGAAAAAATACTTTTTCAATGTTATGTGCATGACATATTTAGGACATCTATTTTATCATTATGGGGCTGCACAAATCCCTTTCT
Source organism: Lyroderma lyra (assembly GCA_004026885.1). Lineage (NCBI taxonomy): Eukaryota > Metazoa > Chordata > Mammalia > Chiroptera > Megadermatidae > Lyroderma > Lyroderma lyra. The sequence goes on along the minus strand of PVJL010007397.1, from coordinate 52,742 downwards.
AAAACACACTCAGACTATCAAGGAATCACTTTATGTATCTATCACATAATCTATTCATGCCCATTTTTCCCATGGCTTTTGAGACAGTCTTGCCCATGGAAAAACCAGCATTTCTAACATCTTTCTTCCAACAGAGATGACTACAAAGACAGAGGAATCTGTTTAGAATCTCCCCAGTTTTCCTCCACATATTTTCCTTCTTATGCTAGCCCCTCTCAACTCTAACTCAAAGGGAAATAAGGGGCATTCCTCAAAGACATGCGAGAAGACATTGTCTTGGATAGAAAACTGTTGGATGGCACAAAGGGTTAATTATTCTTACCTTCCTTAAGAAGGGTTCTCTTTCCTCTCCTATGGCTAGAGCAGAGAAACTGCTGCTGCATTTCACTTGAAGAGAGAACGTGTTCAATTCACAAAAGCCAAGTGGGACCAGGACAGGATAACAAGTGAAAAGGACCCACCAGCATAGTTCTTTGAAGCCAGTATCAGGCAATGGGCAAACTCCAAGAATCAAAAACTCAGAGTTAATAGTGGTTATATTCAAATAAAAGTCTGTAGAGAACTTCTACGTGTATAAAAATAGGTTTATTGAACCATAAATAATAGCAGTTGTCAATCGATCAGTGGAAATTCACAGATACTAATGGATTTACAATACTAGAAGGTCAATGAAACAAGTCCATTACAATACATAAAATGCACTCTGGGAGTTATCAATTTGGACAGAGTATGGGCAGGAGAGAGCCCACCAAATGTTATTCAGGGTCCCACTCTTCTCTCTGCCCTGTTCCTGCTATTTGCTAATGTTTTCTCTCTAAAAGTTGCCCAGATCCCTTCTCTTTTCATCTTCTTAGTTCAGGGCTGACAGAAGGTACACCAAGACTCTATGTGACCAGTGTCTCCCCAGTGATTGTTTTGGCTTTGTCTACAAATTACTCACACTACTTTCAATACTTCAGGAACCACACAAGAAGCTATCCATGTGTTTAAAAACGTTAAGTAAGGGCAATTATGGAGAGAATGAAATATAAGGAACATTCTTGTACAATTACAGCTACAGTGGTTTTATCTACTCCATGTTACAAATTGTTTCTTAACCACATCTCTGATTCTCAGACCTAATGGATTATGGCCAATCCATGATTTTTAATGTGCAATCCTTGGTTTAAATCACCTGACTCCCCCTGTCTGGGCTTGTCTTTCTCATGCTCACTAGCCAGCTCTGGCCAATTCTTTTTCCCAGGGGAAGACTGGGCTCCTAGTCTAGTATTCAGTGCTAACACAGAGGTCCAGATTTCTGGGTGCCCATACAAACCAAGTAACGTCTTCCTTCATATGTAGTTTCCTTCTTGGTTACCAATAAGAGACTGCCCTCTTACCTGATCCTAGCCTGCCAGACCACCCTGCCTTCCCACGGCAACTAATTCTTATACTAGGAAGCATATTTTTCTCATTTCTGTCGTCTGGAACTCATCTTTAATTTAATAGGGACTGATCACCCCTGGTTCATATCTACCAGCTCATCAAGTGAGAGATGTTCTAATGTGCCCAGGGATTTTCTGTTCCTTCTTTTATATGTTAAAGTTCATTCTTCTTGTACAGTCACTTTGGAAAACCATTTAGCAGTATGCAGAAAGCTAAATATATACATGTGTTAGGACTCAGCCTTTCAATGCCTAGGTATAGATCCATCAGAAATGCTTACAAGTATTCATCAAAAGAAATAAGAAACAATGTTTATAGTTATACCCTTGGTATTTAAAAAAAAGGAAGCAAATCAAATGTCCCCCTACAATAGAATGAATGGAGATATATTCATTCAGTGGAATTATTACATAACAAAGAGAATAAACAAAATAACATTACACACAATGTAGAAAAATCTCACAAATAATATTGAGTGAAAGAAGCCTGACATAAAAGAATACACATAGTTTGATTCCATTTTATTATCTGTAAAACTGGACAGTCCTGCTCGATGGTGTTGGGGGCAGGATGGCACTTGAGAAAGGGGATTGGCTAGTGACTAGAAAGGGTAGGGAAGCACTTCCAAGATTCTGGTACGTTCTATTTCTTGGTTTGAGTGCTGGTTACATAGGTGTGTTCATTTTGTGAATACACATTGAGTGTGTTCTGATGATGTGTGCATTTTTCCCTGTCATTGTGTATTTGAAAGGATTACGTGAATGTATTTATACAAATGAGTGATATGCTTACACAAATTTCTATTGATGGCACTTCATTGGATATATTGATATCAAAACATATCATTCTCATCTAGGGAAGAAGCTGGAGGGTTACAGGAACTGAGGCATCTTTTCAAGTATCACCTATTAATTTGGTTTTACAGAGGGGAATGCTGGGATCCAGACACTGACAAGAATAAAAAATGACTTTCTAAAAGTCAACAATCTATTTGGTGGTAGAATCACCAGAAACCAGATACCATGAGTCAGTCTGGGAGTCTTTGACCACACAACATTCCTTTGGATAAGAAAACATCTTGCAGTTCTCTGTAACATAGTTTAGGCTTTTTAACTTAATTTATTATTCTCCCACTAGGTATATAAAAATTCAAAAATGTTTGCATAATGAAAAGCTCCTCATTATGACACATCTAGGCTCTGAGTATTTCAGGTTCCCAGGCATTAGGCCGCCTGCAGAGACAAGTGGCCAAACCCGCTTGAAAAATCCAAAATTCCTATCCATTCCATGCTCCTCACACATGTAACACTTCCTTACTCTCCATTTACCATTCACATTACCTCTTTCAATCACCTGAGTACATTCACACATTCAACGAGGTCATTCAATACAGTTAACATCTGTCTGCTAGGTATCAAGCAACATTTCTGTTGTTTTGTCCTAACAATAGTATTGGATTTGCCCCAAACCATCCATATGATTTTTTTAAGCTGTCTAATAACCACAAGATTATTAATTTGCAAGAATGCTGACTGGAATCACTGAAATGATTCAATCCCAAGAGGCTTGCTTTCTATCCCAAGAGTTCATATATTCAACAGACAAATCTACCATTCCCCATGCAGGCTCAGAGCCAGATACATTCTTACTGGGGTGGGGGTGGGGGTAAAGGGTGGACGAGATAAAGATGAGTAGTCCCACAATCTAACAGTCAACACTCAATATGCCATTATGGTCCCACTGACATCTCTCTAAAGCCTTATGTCCTATTTTTTAGCTATGAAATCTTGAACAAGTGACTTAATATCTCTAAGCCTCACTGTTTTCAGCTGTAAAATGGAAATTATACTAACAGTGATGCAATTTGACACTTAAAAAAATTCAATGAAAATGGTATATAAAACAATTAGAACCATGCTTGGAAAAAGTGAGAGTCCATCATAGTTAGCCCTTGTTATCACAATAATTTCTATCCTCGTTCTTACAACTCTGTTGTCTTGTTCTATTGGTTTACTTACTGTCTTAGAGCAGATTGTCCCAAAATCAGACTCTGAGCTAAGGATTCAAATGCAAGTGAAGGGGAGCAGGAGAAGATGGGGGAAAAAGTGAAAAAAAAATGGAGTAAAAAAAAATGGGGTGATTTCAGGGGGAGTCCAGCCTCAGCCTGATCTCAGGAAGAACTGTAGAGTGAAAAGTGCACCTCAGAGTTTGTCTCATCTCACAGAAAAGTCACTGGGCTTTTTACACCCCTTAATCTGTCTGTTACTGGTTAAGGGGCAGCAGGGAATGCTAACTGTCCCTTGGAGGTATAACTTCTGAGACCTTTAGCCTCTCCATTGACTTGATGCAACTCCAGGACCCTAAAGGCAATCCTCTGAAGGTTTTAGCAGAAAAGCCTGGGTCCCCAACACTGGTAACGGAGATTTGAGGGGCTTTAGGCAAGTTGATAACAGTGCTTGCTATAGCTTTCTATGACTGAATTCGTGCCATCCTGCCAACTCTATGCTCCATACTTGCCTGTTTGAATATTTCTACTAACTGACCACTTTCTACCTATTCCTACCTCTATCTGGCTTGTGACCCAGAAGTACCTTCCGACCCAGACTTCTACCTCCCAATCCCCATAAGAATGGCTCCCATGCTCCTTTCCACGTTGAAAATCCCTGTTCTCCCTAACCTGAATAATCTACATGGCCACCCCCACCCCCAGCTTCTCTTCCTGCTTCTCTCCCACTGGAGAAAAAAGACACCACAGGTCTCTCAATTTTCAAGTGCAGAATTCTGTGAGTTAACCAGAACTCCTCTTAGAGCTAGTCTATTTATGTTTATTAATTACATCTTTTATTTATAATTGTGTATATAAGTATATTTTATTTATTAACTATATTTGTGGCTTAGTTTGAGAACACAAGCAGTCACAAGAATAAAATAATTGAGAACCAAATACCAGGATTTGTAGAATCAGGGTAATAGCTTGTAAGCCAAATAAATACGCTAGGAGGAAATATCAAACTTGGCACACACAAACAATGAAAAATGACTCAAACCCATGTAAAAAAATCAATTCTCCGACCCATAATTTATGTCAGTATTTTACATATAATAAAAATCCTCCCTAAGCAAATAACTGATAAAGCAATAAAGCTGTCAGATGCAATACACAGCCTGGTCGACTGGACTATCTAGACACACTCCCATTCGGAGGCAGATATCCTGTTATATTAAGCTGCATTTATCTATTGTGATAAACCTGACAAGTACTAAATCAGCTGCCTCAGAAGACTCAGGAAATGCACCTCTACAAAGGCTGATATTTAATTATATCACCCTCAGTGTGAGATATAATTGCACCTATTATGTGATAGGAGCAAAAACGGGGCATAGAAATTAACTTCCATTGAACAGCAAAGTCATTATCCATTATTGAAGATAAGACAGGACATTTCCATTGCATTTTAAGACTGGATTTATTCATCAATGTTTCTGGTGCTCCCTCTATAGCTACACAACCTACAAAGGTCAGCCCAGCAGGGAGAATGTTACCCACAGAAAAAAAATGTTCCGACATCTGAAAACAGACACTACGCACAAGCTCCCCATATCTTAACCCCAAGATGTCATCTTTCTCCACATCCAGGCTTTGCCTCCACCCCGACAGTTGTCCAAGCTGGAACACTTGGAATTATCCTTAGCTTCCCTCCCATCCCTAAGGCTATGGGGACATCAGTTCCTCACACTTCTGTGCTAACTACCGTTAGTCCTGAGTCCTCCTTCCAGTTTTCTCATCTTCGGTTCTGGACACGTCCTGCTAAGCCTGTGGTAGTTGCCTCTCGCCAGCCCTTGTCACCCCCCACCCCGCCGCTTTGTGGCTCCCCAGGCAGCTGGCCAAACTTCTAAAATGTAGATCTAGTCACGTCACTCTCCTGCCTTAAGAAATAGCCTAAGTTCAACAACAAAGAGTTCAGAAGAAGAAGCCAGATCACAAAGAATATTCTCAAGGATTCCACTTGCAGAAAGTTAAAAAAAAAAAAAAAAAGTACTGTTTAGGGAAATAACCTTGGGTGATGTATTAGACCCTATTGCTGCTATTGTTACCGAGCAGAAATCAGCAGTCGGGGAGGGGGGGTCCTGCTGCCTGCCACCCACATGCAAATTTCAAGGATGTGTTGGAAAGGAAAGGAGTCTTTATTTAAAAGCTACAGACTTTCTAAGCACCCGAGAGAAATCATCCTACCACCCTCTATCCAACCAGCCCAGTGCCAGGCTGGACCTTGCCGTCCCTCTTCCTTTTTAACAATACGATCTTTCGGGGAAAGCAGGCGGCCACACCACCATTCTCCAAGTGGATCCCCCTCGCTGTGAGGCCCGAGGCGCCAGGAGCCTGAGACACTCTGACACACCTAGCCGCCCCAGCTGTTCCTAGAGAGCAAGAGCCCAAGAGAGCAAGAGAGCAAATTTCTGTTCTTCTTCCTTTTAAATTCTCTGTCTGGGCTCCTGAGTGCTCCAAAAGCATCCACCTTCCAGCTAATCCCTGTCCTGGGCTTGCTGGTTGGCATCTTCCCTGCTGCCATACTCCAGAAGCTAGAAGGAGGGTCTTTTCCTCTGCCAATCAGGTTCTTGCCTGAGGCCCATGCCCTTGCGCATCACTTCCAGCCCATAATGCTTCCATGGAACAGGGGGTAACAGGATCCCGCATGTGCCTCGTTAACTTTCTTTTATTGACCCCTCCCTTCATGACAGTAACACTACGAGGTCTGACAATTAAATTTGCGAACTCATCCTAGAAAAGTGCTGCACACCTCATTGCTGAGTATCACTACGGTCACCTTCGAAGTGCTCCCCTTGGAGCTGTGCACTGAGACCAGCACCTGGTCCACCCTTCAAAGCACTTTTCGAACTCTTTTTCTGGAATGGCCATCAGAGCTGTCATCGTATTACCCTTGATGTCCTGAAAGTCCATCAAAATGTCTTCCTTTTAATATTTCCTTTATCTTCAGGTAAAGAAAAAAGTCCTTGGGAGGTCAGGTCAGGTGAGTAGGGAGGGTGCTCCAATACAGTTATCTGTTTACTGGCTAAAAACTCTCTCACAGACAGTGCTGTGTGAGCTGATACGTTGCCGTGATGCAAAAACCATGAGTTGTTGGAGAAAAATTCAGGTCATTTCTGCCTAACTTTTTCATGCAGCCTTCAGCACTTCCAAATAGTAAACTTTGTTGACTGTCCAGTTGGGACAAATTCATAATGAACAATCCCTCTGATATCAAAAAAAGAGGTTAGGGGAGTTCCCTGGTGGTGGCTAAGGCTTTGGCACTCTCAACACTGTGACCTGAGTTCGATTCCCAGCCAGGGAACTACCCCCCACCCCAAAAAAGAAAGAAAGAAAAGAAAACCTGCCTAAAAGTCCCTATTTTACCACTGTGGACACGTGGCCCTCAGGAAATGACCCCACTTTCTTTTGCCAACCTCATTTCCAGGCTCTCCTCCCCTCCTCCACCTCAGTGTACCTTCCAGCCTCACTGACCATGGGGTGCTCTTTTACACCCTTGTGTCTTTGCACGTGAAACTCCCTCTGCTTGGTCCACTTTTACCTGTTTTGTTTGATGAGTATCGTCACATTCAGTAAAGCACAGGCCGAGTGCCGCAGCCCATGCTAAGCCCCCCTCATCCTTCTGTCCCCTCCCTTCAAAGACATTCCACTGGTCCATGCCCTGTGCTTCCACTGCATTGGGTTGATAACCCGTCGTAGCACTGGCCGTGTTCTGTTGTGGATTGATATTTATGGCTCTATTGTCTCAGTGAATCTCTGAGCAACTTTAAGACATTTATTTCTTAGCAAAGTGCTTGGCATACATTCTATACTTAATAAATAGGCTTTTAAAAAATATATGTGATCCATTCTACTGTGTGAAAAGGGCTAGAGGAAGGGGGTTGGGGCAGATGGAGGTTGAGAAAACAGAGAGAAGCCAGGTTCACACGATCATCTTCCAGGCCTACCCATTTGGATGGAAGAAATTGCAGCTCTGAAAATAGGCTTAAATCCAAAGTGTACAGACACATCATAGATAGTTGATTCTCATGATTTGCAGCAGTTACGTTCTATACAGTCAGTGGGAATACTGAACTATTGTCCCCAGCATGAGAAGCTGGAGCCGTGTTGTGAGAACCAGGTATCCAGAATAATCTAACTGAGACTTTGGGGCAGTTTTTAAATGGTTTTTAATGTGAAATAAACACATATAGCTCTGAACTATTGCTCCCAGGGGAAAACATGGTTTGATACCTGTGAACCTTTGGTAGCAACATTTTCCTCAACTAGTCAATGCATAACCTTGTTTTAGGCATGTTTCTGGCTAAAGGTGTCTTTTTTAGTACATAGTGCTGATTCATTAACCTTGAACACATGGTCAACAGCACTGCAACTCATGCCAGAACAAAGCTTACCCACCACATGTATTTCCTCCGTGAGATACATCACTGCATCCTTGTATCTAGAAACCCGAGCACTTCAGCACTAGGCCTGGGTGCTGTTTTAAACAGCGAAATCATCACCAGAAGCACAAAAATGAGAAAAACATGGCACTCAATGTGCCCGGGAGAGGATACTTGTTTACAGTAGGAAAGCTGAAACAAGACAGAGCATCTCCTCACCTGGAAATATGCACATCTCGCGACTGAAAGTTTTTGCTGCTCTGTGCATACCCGTGTCCACAAATGACCACTAACATGCCGTTGAGTACTGATTTGGGTATTACAAATACATTTTAGCAAGTAGGTGAATTCACAGACACAAAATCCACAAATTATGAACATCAACTATATATTATTTTAATTTTACTGTTATCCCCACTTTCCAAGAGTGGCCTAAAATCACCTGCTAATACATGAGGAAGGCAGGATTTAAACCTCTGCAGCTCTGCCTGGGGCCAAGGCTTGTGTTCTGCTCCCTATAGGCTAACTGGAGTCCTACAGGGTAGCTTTTAGAGTGAGTCTCAGGGACTACAGGTTTCAGGATGATGTCTCATTGGCCCTTTCCATTCAGGGATTCTCTCACTTCTTAGTATATCTAGTTCATCTTGCCTCTTAACAGAATTCTACTGGACCGTTGTTGTAGTTACCTTCTTTTCTTGATTTTTATTTAGTTTGCTTTCATGTCATTAATAGATTATTTAAAGGAACTACTCTTTCTTACTCATTTTCAGTGTTGCAAAAACATAAATTTAATTTTAAAATATTCATAAATCTGACACTTGGGAGTTTATTATATTATCACTCTTCATTATTAACTAATAGAAACTCAGCTAAGATTTACTGTCTTCCTTCAGTATAGTCTACTGATTTTATTGACCTTGGATCTTTAAAAATTGTAAGAGGAATATAGTTTCTGTGAGCTCATCTCACATTTCCAGGAATCCAGGAACCCCAGAAAAGGGAAAATCGTACACAGAAATCATTCTATGTGAATGTGAATTGCCAGCCCATGGAATGTAGAAGGTTTCAGAGTTCTTCTATGTGCATGATTCCAACTATGGCCCATTTTCCATTTAGCCACAGATCAATGCGAATTGAGCAATTTCATTATTTATTTAGGATGCAAAAAATCTCTTCCTTAATATATATCCCACACTGTTGAATTGTATGCCTGAAACCTATGTAATCCTTGCTAACAGATGTCACCCCAATAATTCTAACAATAAAAATAAATTTTAAATTTATATATATATATATTTATAGATATATATGTGTGTGTGTGTGTGTGTGTGTGTGTGTGTGTATTCCAGTATAAGTTTAATCATAAGAAAAATGTTCTTCGACATTCATTTTAGGAAATGTAACAGTCTTAAGCCAAGATGACCACAGATTACAACTTCTGCCTGAGTAATCATTTGACTGATTTGGACTCAATTTCCAATAAATAGGATCCTGTCAACCTCTCTTTATTGATGTTGCCTTTAATGTGATTATGATTGTGACATTCATAAGATCAAATTCTAGAATTTCACATAATGGCCACCAAATAATTCTGTAATGACTACAAGGTTGTTCCAAGATGTTGAAATCAAGTTGAATGTTGATCAAGTCAGCACATCCTCAAAGCCCTCCCATTTTTCAATCTTAGTTTCTGCTTTCACTTCCTAAGGAACGGAAGTAAAAGGGGAAATATTTAGCAGCTAGTTGGAGAAGGATTGTGCTTTAATTTTTTATGTTTATCCATGTATCACTATTAAATTATATTGAGCATCAGTTGCTTCTCACCATAGGTATCCTTTTAAAAAATCACCTAATGAGACAACAGGTCAACATTTTATTCCATTCTTGTTAGAATAAAAACTAAATGGCTTCATTGTCTGCACGTGACACTTACTAGGTGACATTCTTCCTGCCCTCTCTGATTGATTCAAGAATTCTTCAGCAATCTTAAGTTGTTCTGGGGAGTTGGTACCCAAGTTTTTACAATTTGATTACAATTCTAAAAATGACAAACAGTCTTTTATTCCGGATGCTATTAGAGGTTAAGAAAATATTGATGTAATCAGCAATGAGCCCAGAGAATCCAAGAAGTCATTAACGACAAGTTATTTTATGTGAGGGATTGCAGGCGGGTCAGACTCAGAGCTTAAGCAAAAAGTATTTCCCTGTAACTTTTCTCCAAATGAGCACATTAAAGTCACAGAAAGAACAATGCTTTTGCCATAATTCATCGTTTTCTGAAAGCTAAATGACCTTTTAAAAAAATTCTTGGCCTCAAGATGTGATCAAAATGAAAGGGATGTGAATACATACAATGTGGTAATGAATTGTAGATGGCTTAGTAATCCACCTCCAGTGCTCACAGGTCCTGTCCAAAAAGCATCTATTCATACCTCTGAACCATCCAACAATAGCTCCTTCTACTGGTCTCTGAATTCCATCTCAAACTGAAAAATTATTCTGGTTATGAAAATAAAAAAGGCTTTTGTAGATGATCTTGGTACATTTCTTTGTTGTTTACTGGATCTAATTTAAAATCCATTCTAACATATCAAACATGTACATTAGAGATCAAAATAAATACATTACATAAGTCAGGCTGCTCCACTAACTTCATATTTTAAAAAGAAACTATCAAACGCTGCAGTCCTTTTTCTCCTTCCTAGCAGGAGTGTCTGATGGTCTCAGATTGTGTTCAGAATGGAGAATCTGGACCCCTCTAGCTCATAAGGTATGTTGTCTATCACTCACATTTTGGAGCCCCACTCCACAGCAGACACATGCTGGTGGTCAAGTGCAACCTGAGTCGTGGACTCAGCAGTGTTCTAGAGCATTGGTTCTCAAGCAGTGGTACATGTACCCCTGAGGGTACATGCCGAGCCTTTCAGAGGTATGAAAAAAATAATTAGTAATGGTGAAAAACAAGTAAAGTAAAAAAAATGCAAAACATTAGTTATGGAACAATAAATGTTAAGTTTGAATTATCATTAATGGAGATGTTTCAAAATTAAATGTTAGCGAATGATGATTGGTGAGGGCGTGGCTATGAACCCTTCCCCCAAACTGCTCTTCTACCAATCATTACACAGTTTCAGAACATCCTATTTGTGATGTTTCTAGAACTTCCCCAAACATATAAATACATCTTTAACCAGACAGTGTGATCAGTTTAGTTATTGACTGAGTAAAAGTAAGTGCATTGTCTTTAATGGAAATTCTTTTCAAGTAGTTTTTTTATTTAATGTTTAACATAGTTTCAGTTATTATTGTCAGTGATTTTTAAGCCTGTCAGTTGTGGATCAGTGGCTGAAAACAGGAATGGTTAAAAAAACCAAAACTTGCTATGGATTATAACCCATCCCCAAGCACTTCCCAACATGTGTCTGCAGCTGTGAGTACACCCACACCAGGAGATAGCAAAAAAGTGTGTGCCTCAGACACTACACAGAAGAAAAGGAAATACTGTGAAGATTGTATTAAATATGGGTTTTCATTTGGAGGGCATGATGACTGTTCTAAGCTTTTGGGTGTTGTGTGTAGGGAAATATTATCCCACAGATGCATAAAACCCTCCTCTGCTCATTTGACATTTAGAAACTAAACATCCTATATATAAAAAACAGAAACACATTATTTTCAGCACTTAGAAAAGTGTCCAACTGTTATTCCATATATGATGTCAGGAAAGAAAGACAATGAGAATGCAGTTGGAGCTTCATAGCATATTGCTTACTGCATAGCTAAATGTGGTTAATTACACACACACACACGCGCGCGCGCACACACACACCCCCCATAGCTGAAGATTTAATTTCTCCTGTATTAAGGATACCACTTTTTGTATGTTTGGGGAAGAATATGTCCACAAAATCAATACTATCTCCTTTTTCAAATAACACAACATCTCGACAAATTCAGAAAATGTCTGATGATGTTGAAGCTGTAGTAGTAGACAGAATTAGAAAAAGTAAATCCTTTTCCATCCAGGTTGATGAAAGTGTAGATGTTGCTGATTTATCTATTTTGCTCACCATCACGAGGTACTTGGTAGGAAATGAAATTGAGGAAAACCTGTTGGTTTGTTACCCACTGACAAAGAGGGTACCACAGGTGAAGCTATTTTTAATGCAATCAATGGTTATTTCATTGAAAAGGACATTAGTTGGTTGAATTGTTGTGCTGTGTGCAGTGATGGAGGCAAACCTATGTCAGGTTGTCTTATAGGCTTATGCAGCCAAGTAGCTCCCCATGTACCACCGAGTCACTCTGCATTCACAGACAAAGTCTTGCATCCAAGCCTCTTCCTAGTGAAAGGAAAGATGTTCTTGATGAGACTGTAAAAGTTGTAAATTTTATTAACTTACAACCACAAAACTCCAGATTGTTTAAAGCGCTGTGTGAAAAAGTGAACAGCATTCACAGCACATTCTTTCTGCACATGGAGGTAAGGTGGCTGTCTCAAAGTACTTAATGGATATTTGAACTTAGACATGAAGTCCTCGTATTTTTTGAAGATCGTTATTTTCTGCTTGATCCAAAGTTTCAGGACAGTGATTGGCTTCAAAGTCTTGCATATTTATCAGACACTTTTCTAGAAATAAACAAACTCAACTTGGGACTTCAAAACAGCTCAATCACTATATTCAAAGTAACTGACAAAGAGCCTGATTAAAAAACTGGACTTTTGGAAAGCCTGTATTGAAAGAGCTCAGCCTGAAGTTTTTGAAACTCTGCACAACTTCTTATCTGAGAATGACTTGCACGTGTCCCAAAACATGGAAGAGAATATTGTAAGTCACTTGGAAGGTCTTAAAGGGTCCTTTTATAAGTACTTCCCTCAAAGTAGAAAAGAAAACAACTGGATTGCAGATCCCTTCAATGAAGGATTCTTCAAAGAAGCTAAACTATCAATCAATGAAAAAGAGCAGTTAATCAAACTTTCAACCAATTCTTCTTTAAATTCTGGTTTTAAAAGAAAGCATCTTATGGCCTTCGGGGTAGATATCAGTAAGAAATACGAACAGCTCAGTGAGAAGGTACTCAAATACCTCCTGTCATTTATTATACTGACCTAGTGGAGAGAGCTTTTTCTTCTCACACCTTCATAAAAAATAAGGACTGCAACAAGCTTAGTGCAAGTCCGAATTTAAGACTGTGTCTTGCATCTTTTGAGTCTAATTTCAAGAAACTAAGTGTATCAAAGCAAGCTCAACGATCTCACTAACAGTGTTTTAATTGGCCAGTGATCTGCATAGTAATTATTACAGACTTTTCAGATAACACAAATATTATTATTAATAATAAATTAAAAGTTTGTTAAATCATGATCAATATTTAACTGTTATGAATATTCTAAAATTAAATCTGTGGCTTGTACTTTTAGTGTAGTAATTTTTCTTTCCTAACTTATTACTTCATTTTCACTACTTTCCATTAAGATAGGCACTGAGCAAAAATGTCAGTATTTAAAGACAGCTGTTTTAAAAACAAGGGGTATGATTCATAGAAATGGGCTTAAAAGGGATAGACAAGTGGGAAAAGGTTGGGAACCACTGCTCTGGAGCTTGACCTTCAAGCTTCATTATAAAAAAAAGAAGAAAAAATTAGCTAGTAAGAGGCCCTTCGTCAGGAGCCTTGGGTTTTTATTCTGGGGCATTTAAGGCTTAAGTGCTTTACCCCTGCTTCTCTCCAGTTATTGTGATGATTAAATTACCTGGAGAGGTTTTCACATGTAGCCCAGTTGGATTTGGATCTCAGGAGGCAGAGCCTGGGTCACATCCTTATATAAAGCTCCCCAGGTGATGCAGAGTTGAGGACCAATGAGTTAAAGTCTCTCTCTCGTGATTGTTCTCACTTAAGAGAAGTTGGATCTACAAATACACAAGTGTGGTTAGGCCAGAATCTCTTCCTAACTCAGTCAACCAGACACTTGAGGAGAACGGATACCTGAGGAATGGTGGCGGAGCCTATGAAGGGGAAGCTACAGAACCTGCCTGGGACAGGGGTGGCGGCGGGTAAGCTTGGGAGTGCATCTCATGCCCAGCAAATATCCCTGGGCTCCAGACAAGTTTTGGGCCAGGAGGGGCAGCCTTGCAATTACAGACAAAAGAGTCAGCCTCCACGAAGCCACCTGGTTAAACAATGACTCCACATAGCAATAACCGAAACAAAGATAGGAGAACATAGGGTTCCGCAGGTGGACTGATCACATTCTGGTTATTTTGTTACCATAGGCAGAAAGAATAGGGCCTCGGGGGAAAAAGGAGGAAGAAGTGAAGGGCAAGGGGAGACAAAAGACCGAGAAAATGAGATCACCCTAAAGAAAACGTACAGCAACCAGTTTGGCCAGAACAACAAACTTGAGTGGCCCAGAGCAGCAGATCCAGGACACCATCTTACCTCCCAAGGTGAACTTTAGCTAATTATTATAGATTTTAATATCATCAGCATTGGGTTTAGGAAAATCTCCACCCCTTGTGTCACCACCACATTTCCTACAAAAGCCAAATAAGGACAAAAATCCTTCCTCCCGGTGGGAGAGAGTGGTCAGTGAGAGCCCACCTAGGACTGCCTATAACACCACCCCTAAAACTTGAATATCCCACACCCCCATTTTAAGAGTAATAAACTTCTAAGCCTCTTTGTTCTTCAGGACAGCTGCTCTTCAGGCCTGCCCACTCCCACCTTCTGGAGACTGTACTTTCCTACTTTAATAAATTCAGTTTGCTTGGCTTATTTGGTGCATCCCTGAACTCTTTCCTGCGATGATACCAAAAACCCATTTAAAGCAATGTCTCAATTTGGCATTTGGAAGCATATCTGAGTCCTTTTGAATTAAGCAAACCCCATGGCACTTAGTCAACCAAGGAACTGGGGCTGGGATAAGGGGAGAGGTCAGGCGAGACCCAAGAGAGGTACTGGACTTGTGCTAATTTACCATTTTTAAATTCATTGCATCACATATTATTACATATTACATAATCCGAAAATTACCCTGTGCTGTTGTATAATACACAATCTGAAAAAAAAGTTATTGAAAAAGTTGACTCTAGATCCTTCTATCCCCAAAGGATACAAATATAATAACATTTCTGTAGATCTTCTGCCATTTAGCAAAACATATTGTTGGGCCTCTCGGTTATGAAAAGAAAATCCCCCAAGCATCAGCTGGATGATGAATGGATGAAACTAAAAGAAACAAGAAGCTCTGTTGTGTTCTGCCTTACGATGGCACTATGATTTATTTGTTTGTTGCCTACTAATGGACATTTTTGTTGTTTCTAACGTTTTTGCTATTGAAATATATGTACATATATAATATTTCATGTTTTAAATATGAATATGAAAATATTTATGATGATATATACTTGTGTCATATATGTATGCATATGTACTAGTATGATATTTCTATAGAATAAATATTAGCAAGTGAGATCTCAGTGTTACAGGACAGTGTTTCTTAACTTTAATAGGCATATCAATAATCACTAGGGGTCTTGTTAAAATACAGATTCTGATTCAGCAGATCCAGGACATGGACTGAAATCCGGCATTTCTACCAAGTTCTCAGGACTCTGAGTAGGAAGTTGAGAGGACACATACTCTCTTATTTTGCTCGTCATTGAAATGAGGAAGGGAGGGGAAGATTAAAAGTGAAAAGTAGAAGAGTAAGAACAAAATTTTTTCACTTCATGCATTTATGTATTGTTGGCATTTTAGTGTACATACTACTTCAGTCGTTTAAAACATAGACATTTGACACAAGCCATGAGACCATTTGAAGCATGAAAATGATTTTTTCTCTTACCAGTAATAACTGGGAGGGTTTCTCCCATTCTCTTCAATGTAAAGAGTTTTCCAATATTACTGTGAAACTTCTAGACTCTCTAGAGAGAGTCTTATTTTTCTCTTTTTCTGCCTCTACTTTAAATTGCACTCTTTCCATTTCCCCCCCAGCCACCTGCTTTGGGGCACCACCCTGCATTCACCCTGTGCCTTGTGAAGCCCCCAGAGCTTTCTCCTCTTTGTAAAACGCAAAAATCTCAGCCGGCCCTGGCTTGCTCTCTGTTGTGGGTGAATGATGGAATTTCCTGCTTGAAACAATGAAACTACTACAGGGCATCTGAGAGTCAGGTATGCCTGCAGTCACCCCAGGATGGCCAACTCCATTTCTCTGCAAAACCCTTCAGCGACCTTGCCTGCAGAAAGTGGGTCCAAGCAATTCCAGATGTTAAATTCATCCTAAGTACTGACTACACTTTATTCCATGTTATCTTCTTCTTCTTTTTTTTTTTTTTGTAGCTCTGTTTTTATGAGTTTTTCACTGTAGTTTCTAGAAATCAGAGAAGATTCGGACAGTTAGTAAAAGTCTCACTTGATGAATACGTAGAAAGCACCATCTCATTTTTAGAAAGCAAAATCTGCAGGAAACGTAACCACCTAAGAATGGATTTGACATAATTCTGACAGTGTACGAAGTACTGGCTTGATGACCATACCAATAGAAAGAAATATTGAGGTCAACAACTAATTTGAAGATCTAATTAATGCACTGACTAGTGTTAAATGACCTTGAGAGTATAATTCCCCCTAGTTTTTTTTTTAAGTTTGTCATGTTGTTTCTGCCAACTTGGAAACCTGCCATTCAAAACACTCTCCGCCTACTTGTTCATCAGTCAGCCCAGGCTGGTGATACGATGGCCCCCTCAGACTCCAGCAAGCAAAAAGGAAGAGTAAGTTGTCAATGCCTTGAACCCTGGGCAACATAAAAATCTGAGATGAACTGTTTTATTTCAAAATTGCTTGGCATTTTATTGGTTCAAACTTGGAAGACCCCAAGGAGAGTTAATATTTTATCGTTTACAAACTATAACCTAGGACATAAGAATTTATTGGAACCATAGATCTCACTTGTTGATCCTTTGCAAAGGCAACACCCTAGCATTTTGGGGGGCTAAGGATCAAATTATTTCCTTGGTTACAAAGACTCACTTACTGAGGCAAAAAAGCAGGGTAAATTTGTTATTATCAGCAGAGAACATGGCAAATGCTAAGAGGGGTGTGGGTGTGTGAGGGAGGTGTGTGTGATTAGCATCTGGTAGGTGTGTCTTTAAACCTAAAGTAATCAGGGAAGTGTTTGCCTATTGTTTCTCTTCATGCTTTCCAAACAGTGCAGTGCAACATGCTGAAATCAGAACCCATGGGAGAATGTCCCAGCTTTAGCCAGTCAGGTGCCTTTATGAGGCATACCACAAATAGATTGAGACTGACTTCTGATACAATGGCCTTGGTTAAACTGTCTTAAGTAGTCATATACCTTTTGCAGCCCTATTTTACCCTCACTTTTACCTTCTCATCACAGACTATGCTCATTGTGGCAATATGATCACAGCTGAACAATTATCCCATAAAATAATTATACACAGCAACCTTTCCAGATTTCACTGGGGGACTTTGAAATTGAAAATGGGTTTAAAACCAAAGATGTTGTATACTGGAGTAGCTGCAATAAACTGAAACCATTAGGACTATTTGCAAACTAGGTGGATGTGTCTTTGTTAAAATTTGATGTTTATTTTTAATATGGTTGCCTGCCCTTCTCTATTTGAACAGCTCATTACACCTTAAATATAAACCACATGCGCACTAGAGCATTTATGTAATTTTCTGGGGCAAAGAATTTGGGCTGTGATCCAACACTAAAATATATTACTTTAATATTTATTTGCATCTGTTTGGTATTGTCATGATCCACACAAGACTGAATCGTTTTGCTTGCCTTTAAAAACATAAAAAGAGAAGATAATTCTCTGTTCACAGACTACTTCTAGTCAAGTAGATTTGAAAAGCTTCATTTAAGATTCAGTTCCTCTTTGCAGATATTAGTATCATAAGCATTGATGAAGAATAATGTAATGAATGATGAGTTCTGAACAATACTATGGCTGATTTGGTAAAGCTATGTTTTTGGCTTAAACAATAGGATGTTTGATCAAATCAACCACAGAGAAGGAAATGGTATTGCAAAAGATGAGTTTGTAATTGAGATAGACAATGAACTCTGCATCAGAAACAGCTGCAGGAAAATGGTTCCCATTGCATTTTTACATGTTAATATGCTGAATTTCCACATTAGACAGTCACAGTTTTGAGTCCTAGCACATCCAGGTGCCTTTACATCTGTGTAATATATTTAGAAAGGAAGAAAAATCAGATGGAAAATGTTATATTCATCGTATTTCTTATTTTAGGTTTTTTCTTATTAATTTAATTACCATTATAAGCATAATGGTAATTAAAATAATTATCTAAACATATAAATAATTTTATTTATATATTTAGCTGTCACAACTTCTCCCTTTTTCATGGAAAAGGACATGCACCCTGATACTATGGTAAATATTTAGGTAGTATATTGACAGAAGCCAGGCAACAAGAGCTATTTCTCTGCAGAAGGTATTTGTATTAGGCAACGTAATTCTGGGAACAAACTGACTCCAAATCACAGTGATTTCATGCTGTAAACGTTCATAGGTTGTGCAGTATGTTCCCCAAAGTTCATGTTGAAGTCCTCATCCCCAGTGTGGGAGGTAATTAGGTCATGAGGGTAGAACTGTTATGAATAGGATTAGCGCCCTTATAAGAAGAGTCACTTCTTGTGGCCAGGTGAGGATACAAGAAGACAACCATCTGCAAACCAGTAAGTGAGCCCTCACTAGACACCAGATCTGCCGGCACCTGGATCTTGAATTACCAGCCTCCAGAACTGTGAAAACTAAATACTTGTTGTTAACATCACCCAGTCTATGTTGTTTGTTATAGCAGCCCAAGGTGACTAAGACAGTTGCTATCACTATGTATCCAACACAGATCAGCAGGAGGCTTTGTTCCATGTTCACCTAGAGCCCCAGGTTTGACAACACTCTACTATCTTATAAAGTCACCATGTCAACATGTGACAGTCAGGATTGCACATCAGGGGAAAAGAGCATGAAAACCTCATAGTCATCTTCAGTTCCTTAAATCTGTAGTGACAAGAATCACTTTCATTGGCCAGGTTGTTGACCAGAACTGGTCATCTTGCTCTACACCAACTAAGGGACATTAGCAAATGGAAGGAAGCAATTGAATATTTGTGAGCATAATTGTCATTGCCGTAGTACATTTTTTCATCAGCTAAAAAGTCCAATTCCATTATCCTCTTTAACAGGACATACTGTGTTGAGAGTCAATACCATCTCTTTACACATTACCAAATATTGTGTATATTATTAAATCCAGTTTTAAATTTTTATGTAACTATTGCAATTTATGAGAAACCCTGATATGAATTTACATATCATTCAAAATTAATTATTTTTCTAATGGCTACCCCTCTTGAATTTTGTGGGGTTTTTTCCCCAAATTGCATATACAAGGTCTGACAAGTCTGCCAACTTGCTGTGTGCTTATATTGGCAGCACTGTACAAACAACTCAGTAAGGTTTTATAAACTTGATATATTTGTGTCTCACAGCTGTGTTTGTGTCAATGTGTGGTGGTATATTGCTGAGTGGTGTGTTTTTGTGTGCCATTGTGAGAATGTTGAAGCTTGAATTAGAAATTTTCTGAGGGGACAGAAAGCATCACTGATGAAGAGAGGTTCAGGGTGGCCAATAACAAGCAGGACTGACAAAAATATTACAAAAATTTATTGAACTGTGCTCAAAACCATCAGCTGACTGTGAGGAACATCGCAGACGAAGTAAACATCAACAGAGAAACAGGAAAATCTTAACTGAAAATCTTGTCATGAGAAAGGTGTGTGCAAAAATGGTCCCAAAGAAGCTCACCGATGAACAAAAGCAAAGGAGAGTCAAAGTTTGCCAAGACCTTTTGGAGAGGCAAGGTGATGTTTGGGCTGTGTTATCACTGGTGCTGAAACATGGTTGTACCAATACCACCCTAAAACAAAGTATCAATCTGCATAATGGAAGTCAGCCAATTCTCCACAACCAAAGAGTTCTGTCAATCCAAATCAAGATATCAAAGGCATGCTTCATTATGAATTTGTACAAACAGTCTACCAAGTTTACTATTTGGAAGTGCAGAAAAAGGCTGCATGAAAAAGTTAGGCAAAAATGACCTGAACTCTTTGCCAACAACTCATGGCTCTTGCATCACAGCAATGCACCAGCTCACAAGGCACTGTCTGTGAGAGAGTTTTTAGCTAGTGCATAAATAACTGTATTGGGACACCCTCCCTACTCACCTGATCTGGCCCCCAATGACTTTTTTCTTTACCAGAATATAAAGGAAATATTGAAAGGAAGACATTTTGATGATATTCAGGACATCAAGGGTAATACAACAACAGCTCTGATGACCATTCCAAAACAAGAGTTCCAAAATTGCTTTGAAGGGTGGACTAGGCACTGGTGTCAGTGTATAGCTTCCCAAGGGGAGTACTTTGAAAGTAACCATAGTGATATTCAGTCATGAAGTATATGGCACCTTTTCTAGGATGAGTTTGTGAACTTAACTGTCAGAGCTCTCTCTCTCTCTCTCTCACACACACACACACACACACATATATGAAAAGTATATCTAGCCATGTGATATGAAAAATAGAGGCATTTATGTTTGGATTTTTTCCAGACAGTACACACACACACACACACACACACATCTCTCTCTAGTTAGACTCTTGGTGCAGAGAAAGGATAATCATAATATTAGTAGTGAAAGCATTAATAGTTCTTATCAATGGCCTCCAAAGACACAGAATTTATGATGAGCCATCTTCATAACATGAAATGACATGTGTGTTGATATCAACTCCCACTTTGGAAATAACTAACTAAACTCATTCTCCTTCCAGAACTGAAAGCAAGTTTTAAAGCAGCATTAATCAGTTCACTTGGTGGAAATGACCAACAAATTCCAAAGGCAAGTTTACTACACATAGATCTCAAGAAAAACCTGATCTCTAGCAGGTACTTGAGACATTCTAGGTTGAAATGGGGTAAAAGGGGAAAGCATGTAACTATCTGAAATGTGCCTACAGAAGGGACATGAGAAATAGACCAGTATAACTGGAAGTATTAGCCTGGGCTCAAAAATATTCATTAAATTAAAAAAAATGAGATTAATGGGGGAGTATATATTAAAAGAGGAAGAATACTAAAAAGGAAGGAGATGTTAATCTGTGGAACAGAGTTACATACATCAAAGCTTTAATACAGATTTCCACACTGATATCTACACAGGGAAGACAAGTTTAAAATAATAATTTTATTTGCATATCACTTCTTTAGGCAAATTAGGAGTTGTTTTAAGGGCAAGGATTTTCATGCCTTCAAAAATGTTTTAGTGCCATGAAGAAAATGTAAACTGTGTTTGAATTTCCGTAACCTCTATATTTGATAGCAGGAACGCAGAGCCTATTAACAGTTTGTTTCAACATGTTATCAAATCATAACATTTTAGTTAAACTGGCAAATGATTCGCTTTCACAATGAAAGCATAAATGCACTCTATTTACAATCATTTTTCTAATTTTTTTCATGCTGTGGACATTAATAGCTGCTTAGTCTTCTGACATGACCTAATAATGCCTTTATTCGGTATATTAAAGTAAGTTGTGTATATTTCTATCTTTGCCACTGGAACCTAAGTGTTTTGAGGACAAGGCCAACCTTATTCTTCTCTGAATGAGCTCAGCATGTATTTATACACCTGAAATAAAGATGGTCCTCAATAAATGCTTATCAAATGACACATACATAGTCCAAAGATGAAAAAGATTTGTTTGATTGATGTACCATGTCTGAGTTTTAGTTCAGAATCTTTTGGTGACAGAGACTTTCAACCATTCACATTTGGAAGGAAAAGAATGTGGCGAGCCAAAGATCATTAAACACGTTTCTGAATTTTGTCGGGAAACATTCCTTAGAGATTTCTCAGGAAAATGGGGACAGAATGCCTACCTGCCCAGATTAACCTGATCATGACATGTTACTTTTAAAATCTATATCTCAGTGCCTAATTCTTCATGGGTTCTCCATAAAGGAAGATGATGTCTATTAAGAGTGTATGTTTTTCTTACCAAAAGATATAAAAGTCACCAATTAGGAAAAATGGCCACAAAGTGTAGCTAAACAGCAATGATGGCACAAACAAATGTAGTAGCAGTTCCAGAATCTCAGTTTCAGCAATTCTATTCAATCTACACAAAATTAAGAAAGGATGAGAGCCAACCCCATGTTAAGAGATTTAGATGGAAACAAGGAGACCAGTTAGGAAGTTTCAGATAATCCAGTTGTTTGGGTCGCTCTGATCCCGGTGGTGAGAAGTGGGTGGAGTAGGGACATTCTGGAAGGTAGACCCAAGAGTATTTCTTGATGACTGAAATGTGGGATGTAGGAGAAAGTAGGAGGGTAGGACTTCTGACGTAATGAAGTCACCATGCAGATGAGAAGACTATAAGGGAAGTGGATTTGCAGAGTAAACCAGGACTTCAGTTGGAATACGTTCAATTTAAGAGCCAAGACGCCTTCTAGAGATGTTTTTCCGAGGAGAGATGTTCATTAGGCAAGCAGATAGACTTTACAAAAATTACAATTTTAATTATAGTGACTCTAAAGAAACCTAATTTTTCAGGTGAACAATAGCTCAGAGAAATAAAGCAATCTGTCCAAAGATCATATAACCAAAAAGTAGCAGATATTATATATGCATACAGAATATGCAAAAATATTTATATGTATTAGTTACACATTTAATGTGAGTTTTGTTTGTAGTTCCAAGATTTCACGCATGTGTGTCTCACATATCTACACAGATATTTGAGAGCAGGAATCAGACTTGATTCAGCTCCGTATCCCCAAAGATGGCTAATACAAAACCGTATCAATTGTAAACACCTTGTAGCAATTGATTTAACTCTAAGTAAGTACACAGGTAGAAAGACACATTTGCCGACTGGAGGAAAATAATAGTCAACCCTTTTCTCTACCTGAGCCAGGTAGAATTCACTTGTCACCAACAAAATCTATCCATGTATCTCAGAAGCAGAGAAGGGGCAAAGGTAACTCTGTATTTGTATTTGGAAACCTGTCTCTAACCTCTCCTTTCTGGGCCCCAGGGGTGCATCAGCTCCCCACTGTTACTTGTCAATAGCTCCTTATCAAACTCTCCTCACATCATCCAATTTGAAAGTGTTACGTGTTTCCTGCTGGTACGCTCCTGATTCCAGGAGGGCTAACGTGGACAGGGCTGACTTACAGGGGCTGGGCCCACAGAGGCATCTGGGGAGTCACATGACCTCCTCTCCTGCTCCTCCCTCCACACACATGCTATCCTGGGTCTCCATAAAATCAACCAGAAGCCAGAGGGCAAAGGAGTCTGCGGATGGGGAAGGGCGGAGAGAGGACCTGGAGGGCGGTGGGGAGATACCACTTGCTCTTACAGTCTTCCTCATGCAGAGGCAGAGAAGCATCCATGCCCGCACCACCACCACCCCATCCACCTTCCTTCCCACTCCCAGCTGCTATGGGGGGGGGGGGATGCAGGAGGCTGAAACATTAACTGGGGATCAGAAAACGGGGCCCCGACCTCCTCATGAGCTCTGAACTTTATCAGGTAACTCTGTCATCCCTTTCAAAGAACCTGGGTCTTGGTGTTCCCATCTGTGTTCTGTGAAATCCATCCTTGGGGCTGCAGTGTCAGGCTGTGATGCCCAAACCAGCTCTTGAACACTCAAGATATGGCTAGTGCAACTGAATTTGTATAATCCTATTAAGTTTTAATTAGATTATGGGGTCACCTGAGGCTAGCGGCGACCCTATCAGAGAGCAGAGGCATAGAGCACTCCCATCAGGGCAGAACGCTCGCCTGGACCATGCTGCTGTGGAGACTACACATTCCAAAACTGGGGAATGGCTCGTACCTCCTGGCCAGCTGATGGCGCTCTTTAAGGAAATGGGATTCTCTATTCTTCATTCTACTCTCCCAGCCCTTCACTTGAAAATATTCATAGAAAATTCCTTTTTTTTCCCTTTAATATTTATGTGCCTATCAGCCAACTTAAATTAAATATATATTTATAACCACATTGCTATGAACCTTTCTCCGGTTGCATTCCTCACCCTCCTTCCCCAGAAGTAACCACCATCTTGACTTGGTGTTTATCATTTCCAGTCATGCTTTTAACTTTTACTGTATGTGTATCCATAAACAAAGACAGAATTCTTCAAGTGGGCCAAAACCCTTAACGCTCCCCTCAGCTGACTGGATTCTTCTCTGGGAGAGAGTTTACGTCCTTATAAAACATGGCTGTTTCCCCAAACCAGATGATTTCTGAGACGTGTTTCCAAGCCGCCTACCATGCCAGGGGTCGTAAAGTCTGTCTCTGGAGGAAACAGCCAACTTGTATTTATTTAAGCTCACATATGAAGATCATTCAGAGGTAGGGCAGAGACATGGAAGGGCACAGGAACACTGGGACTGTCTTCAAGGTGAAATAAATCTGGAGAACTGAAGAAATCATCCTGTAACATGGACTACGGTTGTCCAGAGGCAAACCTGAAAAGTGGCTCCATCCTTTCATTGGATGTCCAGGCTCTCTAATCAGGACCTCCCATCCTGTCCCCTGTCCTCCTGTGGATTCAGTTCAAGTGTTAGGGCCCTGCGATTCCCTTCCCCATATCTGAAAAGCTCAATAAAACCTCCACATATTCTAGTGGGTTCCCCAGAAGCAGATCTGAGATAAAGTTAGGGCAAATGTCCTATCAAGGAAGTTCTCTCAGGACATGCAACTAAAGAATTGAGGGACACAAAGAGAAGACTGATTCCATGGAGGAATTCTGGAGAGGAAGTTTCTGCAGAATCATCCTCATCCTGTTTGCAGCTGGCAGCTGGCCTTTCGAGGTCATACTCTCAGCTGTCATTGGCTGAGAGTCACCTGGGAGCAGAGTGGGAGGGGGACGTAACAGCCCAGGCAGTTCTAGCTCTCTGCACACCCAAGGGGGCAAAGTGGCTCCTGAAGGGTTAGACGTGGGCCCCTGGAAGCAGTCATTTCAAAGCTAGAGAAGGGGAGCACAGAAAGGGCAAAGGTGACCAGAGGAGGTCAAGCGACAGCACCTGCTATGTCCACCACCAGTACCTGTCGGAGTTGATGGATCATTGCATTTCAGGAATGATCAAACCCTTGGTCTTCATGGGAGGACTTCAGAAATTCAGAAATTAGCAATGTGAGTTGAAAATTTTTTTAATGTCTATAGTTCCCACAAGCCCTTCCTTCAAATCAGACTGAAAATAGACTTTAAACAGCCACTGAGTAAGTGTAGCCTTGACTGCAAACCACCGTGAGCTAGATAGCTTAGGTAAAAATTGTTTTCTGTGACTCTTCTAAACATATAACTCCATGTGATTGCATTTTATTTACCAAGACATTGTCCAGTTATACCCGGAAATGACCTTGGTGTTACATGTGACTCTGTAGTTTGGGGCTGTTTCCCAGTGACAGAACAGTTGAGTAACAGCTCCATCCCCTGCCTCAGTGGATACACACGTGACAAGAGGGCAGCTCAGGTCAGGCTTCCTTTAGTGTTCACGTGCTATCATAAAGTCAGCTCTTGCCATGGCATCAGGAGCCCAGCGACCTAGTTAAAATGCTAACTCAGTCTATGCAAGGAATGAGCCCCTCTATGAAATCCAATGTGTTAGGGAAAGGACCTCAGATAATAAAGATAAACTGGCAGAATGAGGCACTTACACACTTATCCATGAGGATGTGTGGGCCGGCAACTTTGAGCGATTACAAAATAGGGTGAGGCTGAGTGGGAGAGTCACAGAGAGTAGGTTGCAAATCTACTCTGGGGATTATCTGCCCAAATTCACAAGCTGGATTACCACTATATGGGTATTTTCAATCCACATAAGCAAACTGGCATACTCTAACTGGGAGCCATATTACGGAAAAGGGTATGTGTCCACTGCACAAGAGTGATTTTGTCAGGGACCCAATAAACACTTCTCGGTATATCAGAGAAAAAAGTGCCTGCGTGGACTTGGAGCAGAGGTGGCTATTAGTCATAGCTGTACCTACAGTCAGCCGCAGATATCTCAGGTGGTTAGAGCAATGTGTCTTCAACTGAACTGGGAAGAGGCTCAAGGCAAGGGCTTATGAGTAGTGTAAATAAGACTGTGACTCGTGGAGGGTGGAGGAAAGAGAGGGCCTGGAAGATTGAAAAGCAAGTTTATCATCTTCAGCTCTACTGCCCCATTCCTCATTCTCCATTCTTCGGAATATTTTTAGTCTTCATTGCTTTTAATTTTTAATTAAAACTCTTTCAAACATTTCAAGTGTATAGTCAATCAAGTAACAGATACCAGACACCATCATTATTAACCCAGTGTCTTTGTATCTTGTTTATAGTATCATTTATTAGAACCATTGGTTCAAATGTCATATTTATGGCACATTTTTTATCTGAAGAAATTCACCCCAATAAGTCTAACAATAAAAATGAATTAAAAAAAAAAAAAAAAAAAAAAAAAAAAAAAAAAAAAAAAAAAAAAAAAAAAAAAAAAAAAAAAAAAAAAAAAAAAAAAAAAAAAAAAAAAAGAAATTCTTCCCTATCATAATGGCATAAAAATACTCTCTGGTATTTCCTTCTAAATGTTTACCAGTTTTGTTTTCTCACATTTTGGTGTTTAATCTACCTGGAACTAACTTTATTTTTTCTGTGTGGGTGGAATCTTTTTTTTTTTTTTCAATTTAGAGTATCTTATCCTCCTCTCACTGATTTGTAGTTCTACCGGTCCTACTCGTACACCTCATCCCATGAATGGGTTAAGTCTGTCACTGAGTCCTCTTTTTAGGTTCTTGATCTGTTTGTCTATTTCTGGGTCATTGCCATATGTTTTCTATTTCTAGGTTTTAATGTAAGTTTTGTGTCCAATAAGTCAAATTCTTCCCTACTCTTCCTAAATTCTGATGGCTATTTTGGTTCTTTGCTTTTCCAGAGAAATATATTATGGTGAGTTTATGAAGTTCTTTTGTGAATGAGGTTGAGGTTTTCCACATTAGAGTAATGTGGGAGAGCATTACTGTCCTTACAGTATTAATTTTATCTCTAAAGAAACAAGGTATATATTTTTCCATTGTTTCAGGCATTTTTTTATGTTTTTCAAATACAGGATCTGGCACAAATAACACTCCTTTTATGAGCCAGTAATCTATACCAAAATCATAAGCATGTAATTCTGTAACATAACAACATTAACGTAACTACTTTAAAAAGGGCATTACTTCTGTCAGACCTCGCATACAGCTTTGGGTTTGTAATTTTCTTCATCTTTTGTTAGATTTATTCATAGACACGGATTTTTTGTTGCTGTTGTTAATGGCAGCTTCTTTCTAATTTACATTTTCTACTTATTTATTGTCATACATAGCATGCAATTATTTTTTGTGTGTTGATCATACATCCGGCAACCTTACTAAACTCTTTCATCAGCTCTAGTCATTTGTGGAACCTCCTTGATGTCCTACACAAATAATAACATTCCAAGTGAAGAATAATAACTCCATTTCTTCCTTTCCAATATTTACCTGTTTCACTTTTTATTTTTTTAATTTCTCTTACCACAATGCCTATGTCCTATCAGTCAAGGTAAATTAGAAATAATGACAGTGGGCATATTTTTCTTTTCTTGACTTTTTTAGGATACTACTAACAGTTCACCATTGACAACGAATGACATTTGCTACAGATTTGTGATAGGTGCCCTTAATCAAGTTAAGAAGTTTCACTCCTACCCATAATTTACTATTTTTATTTTCTACTAAACACAGGTTGGATTTTAAGACATGCTTTAAAAATTTATATATTGGAATGAGGTTAAAGGTTTTCTCCTTTAAATGTTATTGTGTTGTATTATAATGATAGATTTTGTTAAGGTTGAAACTGTCTTGTATTCATTGGATAAAACCTTCTTTACCATGATGATTAATTTTTGATGTACACCGCTGAATTTAATTCAACACATTTTACTTATTATTTTTCCAGCTATACTCTCAATAAAATAGGTCTATATTTTTTCTTGTATTGTTCTTGACTGGTTTTGTAATAGAAGTAAAATTGCTTCTTAAATAAGTTGGAAACTTTTCCTCATTTTCTGTTTTCTGAAAGAGTTTCCATAATTATTGCTTTTCTTGACATTTTGGTAAAAATGACCTGAAAACTCTCAGGGCTGATGGATTTGGGGTCTAGAAGTTTTACTTTCAATTTGATATTAGTTATGGGAAATTGTCCTTTCCTAAGAAGTTGTCCATTTGGTTTATATTTTCAAATTAATTAGCATAAAGTCATTCTATATTATCTTATATTTCTTGAAACTCTATTTGCCATTTTCTTCATTTTAATTATTAATATTATTTATTAATATAATATAATGTAGCATTTGTTTTATCTTTCATATTTGTCTTTATTTATTGTTATTCTTATCTATTATTAGTCTTTCAAAGAATCAACTTTGAGTTTTATGACATTGCTTTATATTCCTTTGCTCTAATTTATTATTTCTATTCCCAGTTGAAAATTCCCTTCCTTGTGTTTATTATTTCTTTCTTTTTTCTGCTCTCTCATTATATTTAGATTTAGGTCATTAGTTTTTGGTCATTCTTCTCCAACAAGTTTGTTTAATGTCACACATTTACCTCTGAGCATCACTTCGCTGAATTCCATTCACTTTTATATGCAGTTTTTTTAATGCTATTCAGTTCTCAACATTTTCACATTTTCTAATTTTTAATTTTATTTTTTGTTCACAAATTATTTAGAAGTGTGTTGTTCTTCTTTTACTTCCATGTAGGAAAAAGGATTGATTTTCTCTCTCTAGTTCTATTTTTATTTTATGTGATCAGGGTAAATGGTCTATGAAATGATTATTTTTATATTTGTGTCCTGGTATGTGGTTCATTTCCATAAAAGTTCCATGTGTGCTTTTGAAGAATGTGCATTCTTTAATGCAGAATACCAAGTTCCATATATACTGCCCATTATGTCAAGGCTGTTAATTTCATTGTTTGAAAGTTCTATATTTTTCCTAAATGATCCCTGTTGAACATATCAGTTTGGAATTTTAAAAAATATATTGAAATCTCATGTGTTGAGGTATTTGTCAAATTCTACTTATAATTCTGCTGACTTTAGGTCTATATACCAACCTCACACATCTAAATTGGTTCATGTACTTAATGATTACTGCTGGCAATTACATGAATATTTCCTTTACTTTCTTGGGAGCACAACTAAATATTTGTAATACTTTTCAATATGTTATCTAACCTTTATAAGTAGTTGTACCAAAAAGTTTTTTAAGGTTTTTGTTTTGTTTTGTTTTGTCTTTTATTTGCCATACTTGCAGAAGCAGATTGTACCATATTTTGCCGTGTATAATGAACACTTTTTTGCCCAAATTTGGGAGGGAAAAATAAGAATTATACATGGGTAGTACAAATTCCATACCTATATAAATGTTTTTAATTCTTTTATTTATGTTTGTGAGTTAAAAGTGTAACTCTAGAAATCAATAATGTCAATGCACTGTAGAATTGTATGCCTGAAACCTATGTAATCCTTGCTAACAGATGTCACCCCAATAAGTCTAACAATAAAAATGAATTTAAAAAAAAAGAAATCAATAACGATACCCGGATGCAAAAGAGTACCCTGGAATACAATACAGTTACCATAATATGTTAAAAATTAAATGCTAAAATTACTTAATAATACAAAAAACAAGTACCTAAATATAAACAAATAAAAATTTGAATTAAAACATTAAAATGAAAGATTTTTCCCTGAAAGTTTGAGCAATAAAAAAAACATGGATATACATTACGCATGGGAGTGTGTTATACATGGCAACATACAGTAATTGATAGGAAGGAAGGAAGGAAGGAAGGAAAAGGGCAGAGAAGGGAAGGGGATGGGAGGGGAGGGAAGGAGGGAGGGAGGGAGGAAGAAAGGAAAAAACATTGTGAAAGATGAATAGATTTTGTATATTCCTCAGGGTTCTCCTTTCTACAAGCATTTTAAAAATTCCAGTGTCTACCTATACTGAGGAGGATGTCTCTGAGACTAGGGAGGCTCCCCATTCTATATGGCACTTGGCCCCCCTAGTGCTAAAACAAAGAGCCATCTTCATATAGGACTCGTGGGGAAACAATTTCTATTATACAATCAGAGCAACTAGACTACACGGAAAGTGTTTTGATATAGCCCATGTTGGGGACCATCTCCTGTACCTTCTAATTAGTTCATATTTGAGGCTTTCAGTACAAGAGCACTTTTAGGAGGCTTCTGCTGGGTTTTTCTTTTCAACTGCGGTAATTATTATACCTACAATCACATAATCAACCACTTGGGTTGCGAGGAAAAACAAGGGTATGAGTGGTTAATTGCAAAAGCAAGTGGCCTATGGCTTATGCAATCAGCAGACCTCTAGCATATTCAATTGGGTGCCCAGTTATAACTTAAATACGAGGGCCTTCCAGAAAAGTATCCAGCCACGTAATATGAAAAATAGAGGCATTTCTGGCTTGGTTTTTTTCGGGACAGCCCTCTTATTACAAGTGACAGACACTGTCCTCTTAAAAATGACTTCACGAGTTCACTTGCAACTTTCTCAAAGTCTTCAACCCTTTGCAACCCTCTTTTTAAAAAAATCACAAAGACCAAAAGAAAAAGATCACTGCTATTGGCCCACTGAATAATTTCATGCCTTCCACTTTCCAAGCTGTACCCATGGGGTGCTCGGAACCAGAAGTTTTTAAATGAAAATGAACTGGTTCTGGATAAAGTTTGTATCCAGTTATAATACGTTAAGGCTGTAATGCAATGCAATCCCATCTTCCAAGCAAGTAAGAGTTATTTGCAGGGTCATTTGCTAAATGTCTCACACCAAATCTAAAATGGAGAACAGTAGTTCATGTAAACGCTGAGCGCACCATGTTCTTTCTACTCTACATCTAATGAGGCTCAACCCCTCACAGTGGGAAATGATTTTGCAACAATATTTATTTAGATGATGACTCTAGTTCTCTGACCCATCTGGCGAAGTCCAGCAATGCTGTGAAGTAGATATCTTCCAGATGGGCATTAAAGCCCCAGCCATGTTCATTCCAGCAGAACTGACAAAAGGAGAACAAGGTGTTTCCTTTTTAAACTGACCCCAACAATACTTAGATGCATTAAGTCAGTTTTGACCTCCTCTAAAAGAACCTTTAGAAGATACCTTGAGGAAATAATTTTCAAAAGGCAACATACCATGACAATGTTTAATTGGATTCTAAAAATTAGCACAATTACCCAGGATTTGTGGTCAGAACGTGTGCATATAACCTTGGGCTCTCCTGTACAACTTTGAGAAAGGACTAAACTTCATGAGGCCTCAGTTTCTCCATTTGCAAAGTGGAGATAGCAATCCATGGCCTTACTCCCCTGAAGGGCTGAATGCTCTATGAACTCTGAAGTACCAGACAGAGTTAGGTTGTTGTCTTTGTTATTTATAGGGATTATTTGACACTGAAACAAATCATGGATTGTTATGTGACCCTGTCTCAGTTAGATCTGCAACTGCACGTTTATGATGAACTTTAGACCTATGACTTGACTCTTTGGTCAACGATTCCAACAGTCACATGTGAAGGGTCCTCTTTTGCCTGGTAGGTGGGTGTGTTTTCCTCATATTTTCTGCAGATGTCTGAAGTGAATTCTAAGTCAGCCCAATGGAGCCAGCCATGTGGAAATAAGCTGTCATTTACATGACCCAAGTTCTTCTAGTCCAACTGCCTTTCTTTTCTTACCCACCTTCAATCTCCAGGTAAAATTCAGAGTGTCATGTCAAGTGAAGTGGTTTGCACAAGGGCAAAAAGGTATCAAGCAGCCCAGGAATGACTCCAGCATCAACCCTGTCTTATTGTGGGGCTGGTCTTTTATTTGAGCTAGAAGACATCTTTGATTTCATATTGTCTTCAGCAGTTTCATGAGATCAAATCCATCAGACATATCCCAAATTATTAGAACTGACAGCTTCAAATGTTACTTCTAAGAATCAATGTCCAAAATGACTTCACATTAAGATAAAATTGCCATTTCTTTATTCAATTTCTGTCCTTTTCATCTTTACTACCACACACATAAAGCCTTTAAGCCCTAATATTAGAAATAAAAATCCCTTAATAAACTAAGTAAGGGACTAAGGAACTAATGCCTTTTAATGGATGTTTTTAAACTGACCACATAAAGAGATTACCTCTAAAGGGATGAGTCTTTAATACTTCAGGCTCAGTATGACAAGAAAAAGGATTGTCCTACCAACCCTGGAATCACACTGAATAGGACAGTGTGATTTTACTGTGCCACCAGGAACTGGGCCCAAGACAAATCCACCAGCACACCAAATTTTTCCTCTCCAGCAAATAGTGCTGGGGAAAACGCATGTCATTCATTGAGACAGCCTTTGGGAAATCACACAATATAAACAATATGATGGATTCATTTTCATATCTCACCCCCATATTCTACTTTTAGCCTGTAAACATTGGCTTGTAAATGTCCAAACATGATCTAAGTCTGGTTTTGTCCTTTTTATAAAGTTATCTATTAAATCCGTAATCTTGTCCCAGCTCACTGCAAAAATTCATGCTCTTATAAACTCAAAAGCGTTTATGGCCACTAATCTGCGGCTTTGTTTGCCCTTTGATATTTCTGTAGTGATTCTCTTTCTACTTATGGGAAATTTACCCATTTTATTGTACCTATTGCCATATGATCAATTTACAGAACCAGTTTCTAACCAAGTCTATCATGTTATAGCTATTTCCTCCAAAGCTCACTTACGTTCAACATAATAGGATGGTTGGTACATAAGAAGACAATAACTTTTCCTTTTTTTCACCTTGGATGTCACGAAGCAGAAACAGTCTAGAAGCAGAGAAATGTTCACCTTATTGCCTTATGTGAGAGGCTGACTGATGCTAACGTTGGGTAAGTTTCAAGGAAGGTAGAGACAAAATGACAAGTAACAAATCCCCAACTACCCAACCCCCTCAGTGAGTGCTGACCTGGGGTAAGAGATCAGATATATGGAATACAGAAAATGCAGGGCAGAAGAGGTGGTTTCTCTTCTCAGGGATGGACCAGTTCTGAGGACAAGTGGTTAAACCGAAGTTCAACACATATTCACATCAGTGAGCAACACAGTCCTGCATCCCTGAAGGGATCTAGGAAAAATACGTTCTCAGAAGTTATGGGTGGGGCCATTCAGCATGGTCAGATGAAAACCTGGTTGTTATCCATAAAAGTCCACACAGAGGGCTGCAAGGGATTTTTCAGAGACCCAATCCAGAGCAGACAGGAAACAAATGAGAGAAGATGGGGCTTCCCGGTCTCTGATCTGGGGTTTATAGAGGAAATGGCAAAAGCATATCCAGTCACCAGCAGTATTCATGTTGTCACGAGGGGATGGGAGAGCTGGCTAACTGAGGAGCCAGCTAAATCGAGGTTTGGTTTAAGGATGGCTCCTTTGGATAGATGACAAAAAGAGCTCTCTGTAGAATTGTGCACCTGAAGCCTATGTAATCCTTGCTAAACAATCTCACCCCAATAAGTCTAACAATAAAATAAAAGAGCTCTCTCAACGTTTCCTACAAACGCCCTTTGAATTACCTCTCACTTTCTCCCAATTTCTTCTGTTCCAACTATCTCTCTTCCCAAACATCCTCCAGCTTCCCCCACACTGTCTCCCTTTCTGTCCCCACTTTCTGTGCCCATCTTCCCCTCCGCACAACCAGAGGTGTGTAGATTCATCCTAGGGCATCTCTTCCATTCCTTATCTAGAAAACCGAACTTAGCTGTCTCTTAACTTACTCCATTTATATTCTCACAAAGCAAATGATTTTCTGACCTTGAACGTTTCTCAGCCAAATTAAATACCAACTAGTTAGCCAAAACCTACTATCTCTCAATTATAGTTTTAGAAACTTCAATTCATTCTGCCATGGTACATTTTTTTAAGAACATTTCTTTCATTTTCGCTCTCTCAAAATTTTATTTGATGAATATTAATGAAGTTTTTATTTGCAGAGAAGCTATGTTAGATGAAAAAAGAATAAAAATAAAGACCAAGACACAGTCCCCATCTTCTAAAGGTCACAATCCTTTGGAGAAAACAGACATTTAAATAAATTCCAGCTAAGTATAATGTAAACATACTACAGAATCATATGGAAGCTTAGAAGAAAAAGCAATGGGTGTCCTGAACAGACAGGGGAAGTTTCAAAGCAAGAAGTATATTTCAAATGGTTATTGGGGGATAAGTGGACATTCATCAGGCAGACAAAGGAAGAAATAAAAATAACGCCAAGTTACAACTATCAAGCTTGTGTATACCAGGAATTGTGCTGAGCCCTTTCCATGGATCATCTTCTTTTATCCTCACAACAGCCCCAGTGGGGCAGATGTTTTTATTATCTTCATCTATGAAGATAATAAATATTGAACAATGTGTCCCTCCAGATGACAAAACAGGCTCAGGATGGTGAGTAACTTGCCCAAAGGGGTTGTCAGACAGAGGGAAACATGTATACAAGGCCCTGAGTGTAAAAAAAGGCAGGAAAAATTAGGGGAAAACACCAGTAGTTTAGTGTACTTAGGATGCAATAGGGGCAAAATCCTTTGGGAAAAGGGCACGAAAATGAGATAAGAATTGTATCTGAAAAAGAAGCCTTATCTAAAGTTTGACATAAATCCATGAGGCAGCATAGAAAACTTGAAGAATTTCTCTTTGCTTCCCGCAATGCTCACAGCATAGAGAAGAGGCTGATGCCCCCACTTCCAAGCGTCCTTTTGTGCTTTCTCTTTGCTTGGCTCATCAACTGCCAACATTGCAAGATGTGAGGGCTGACGCATAGATACCCTCCCCGTCTCGGGTGGATGTGCTCAACTTAAACTACAGTAGCTATTCCCTGGGTAACACAGTTTTCCATGGCTGAAATAGCACAGAACTGACAATTAGGAGTCATGCAGATATCTTCAGCCCTAGGAAAAGTTCCTCAGCCCGTACATCCTGTTCGGAAAGAAGTTTGTGGAATGCGGGTTATGCTGTGGTTCTGGTTCTAGGGAACTCCCTCACCTAAGGTCATTTCCAAAAGAGGTCAAGCCACCTAGCATCCCGAAGCCTCACTCAGCCCTTCTCCCCCCATCCCCCACATGGATGGTAGACTCTTCAATGTAGTCAGCCAAGTGCTGAGCAGAAGCAGCCCCTCATCTTCCTGGCATGCCTTGGCCTTTGACTTATCAAAGCCTTTCAGTTGACTCTTGTTCTAAGTCACATATTTAGATGCTCAAATCCTTCAGCATATGGAGAAATTTAGGTGTACTGAGCAAAGACCATAGACTTTTAATTCTCTACCATAATGAATTAAAAAGATGTAAATAGAAACAATTTTCAGTTCATTAAATTGAGCCTTCTGAAGGCTCTCCAAGTCAGTGATGGAAGTGATGTGGATGCCTACTGAGATCAGTAGCATGAGAGAGAGGAGGTGAGGTTAGAACAAGGTGAATAAAACACGAGCAGACGACTCCACTGTTGGGTAGAAGGTGCAGTGTGACAAGGGACTTGCAATGTACTCTGAGAATTCAAAGGAGAGAGCACGTCTCTTCACTAAACACATCCCCCCCCCCCCGAACATAGTAAAAAATAGAAAACTGAGTGCTATTTAGATATCACTTCTGCTTCCTCTCCACAAATGCAAGATGGAAAGGTGACGCAAATCCAATGAATGATCCGCCAATTGAAAAGCATGGCACTAACTACGTAGCTGCTTCCCAGTCTATAAGGACAAATGAGTGTGTCATCACATTCACATCACATAGCTCTGCACCTATTTGTATTTTAGGCTTCGAAAATATGGGGCCCAGACTGTCTCATCCCTCATAAGATGATCTCCTTTCAGCAGCGTCTTCTTTATAGATATATGTACAATAATGTATGTTAAATGGGAGAAAAATAGGAAGGAATTAACGAAACAAATTAAATGAATAAACGAATGAAATGCACGAGTGAGTGAATGAAATGGTCTTTTGGGTTACAAAGTAGCCTTTCACATCCTCTCAACAATGTGTGTTTTGCTGATTCTTGTCTCATCAGCTGAAGCCGAGCCCAGCCCAGAGCAAAGAATTCTAACAATAGCATTTCTGGGAATCCCCATGGTTCGGCAAATATATTGTTGTTTTTTTTGTTGTTGTTGTTGTTTTGTCTTTTGTCTTTTCTTTAAATCCCTGTCAGTCATATTATGCTGGTCATCTTTTTCTCCTCCTGCTCAGTTCCTCCCTTGAGCCCTTGCTCCAGATCACACCGCTAATGAGTGGAAGAGCCAAGCCAAGACTCAAATTCAATTCTGTCCCAAGTCTGATTCTAATACTCTCCTTAAGCAGAGTGGATTCTCATTACCTGCTTCCAAGAGGGACTGGATCTTGGTCAAGTGAGTATATTTCTAACGGGAATCATTCAGAAGACATTGCCCATGTCCTAACGAGTTTTTTAGGCTTGAACATTCAACTGTTTAAATAGGAAAAGGAAGTGAAAAGCCACTTTGTAACTGAAACAGCATTTCATTCACTCACGCAGTATTCATTTAATGTGTCCCATTAATCCTTTCCCATTTTTCTTTCATTTAACATATATTGTACATACACCTATGAATAAGACACTGCTTGATGCTGATCCTATAATGGGGAAGGGGACAGCCTAGCCCCCTGCCCCATAGTTTTGAAGCCTACAATGGAACAGAAATCAGTGTTTTCCAGAAGCTTCCATTCCCTCACCCATTCTGCAGGTCACCCGATTTATGCTGCCCCTCAGTTCCAAATCACCTGTGATTTGACAAAGACAGCATAATTCTTCTCATCTTTCAAGGACCCGGGTGTGATCTTAATCTAACTAGGTATCTCTAAGGCTTTATTGAAATAATCAGTTTAAACAGGATACAGTAGAAAGCCCGCTAGACGAAGAGGAAGGAGAAAAGGAGATTTGAATCTCATCTCTGCCACTGTTAACTCTGGAAACCTAAACAAATAAGTTAATTTCCTTGAGCCCCGGTTACCTCATGAATTAAATTGGAAAAGGGGACAGATCTGGATTCCATGTTTCTAAGAATTGCTCTCTGAACACCTAATACGAATCTGAATTCCACTAGGCATTTCCCCTGTAACGATATGTATTTTCTTTCAACCTCAGTTTAATAATGAGCAAACTGAAGGCAAATGATGCTGGTTTGAATAAAGTTACATAGCCCAATTCCATTTTAAGACCCGACCAGACAACCACAAAAAATTTCTCCAGCTCCAAAACTCAATTCCTGCTACCTTCGCAGTTCTCTCTCTACTCCTCAACTGCTCAGAGTCGACTCTTCAGCCAAAGTTGACGTTTCACTGTTTCCCAAATGTGCATTCCTTTGTTTTTCCTCTCCCTTTCGTTTAAATTTCCATGTTATCAAGCAAGATAACCTTCTCTTTTATCCCTTACTACAGATAGATACCGACTCATGTCTTTATTCATGGGATCTGAGATAGTTCACATTTATGGACAACCTAGGTAGCATGTGTGAAAATTAACCATTACATATCAAAATGCCCCAGGTGCTTTATATTAAACAATGTGTTCAAAGTCTCATTATGAGCAAATAGAAATCTGAGGGTCTATATTAGGGACCAATAGTATTAGGGAGGTTTCTCAAATAAACCTGACAAAGAAAATATATCCCAGGGCTAAAAACATCAGAGGATTTATACATAGCCCCATCTCTGGTGTCAGAAATCAGAACATTGAGGATATAAAATCATTGTACCATGCCTGATGGTTGAGCCATTATAAAGGGGATTTCTCAGCTGATCCCAAACTCACAGGCTGAGACCTCACCATTCTTTTAACAAATAATGATGGGAAATACTCCAAGAACCTCAAATTGGCCAAGAAGAGCTCAATTTCATCACAGCTTATCTGTTTTAGTGGGACTCACTCCTGAAAAGTTCCGAATTCCTAAGGGTATAATGGGAGGATAGGGAAAGAAGTAGAAAGAAGGGAAGAGCTCTACCATGTTACCTTTTATGGATGCTGTTTCCCCTTCATGAGGTTTTTTTGCAAGCCTGCCTGTAACAAACACATCATCTAAGTGAATACACACAGGTTGAGGAGGAAGCTATTATCGCAAGCAGAGATGATAGGTACCTCCAAGTCACCTCCATCCACACCAAGGCCCATCTAGAACAGGGAGCCTAAAAATATCTCTGTTTTGTCAAGATCTATCTCTAACAGCAACTGCTCTACAAGTATGTCCTGATTACTCAACCTGAAACCTCTCTGATCGCTGTTATCATTTCTTTAGCTACTGCCCATTTCCCTACCCCCCACATTATGTCTATCTCTGCCTTTAACCCTAAAGCTTAATTGCTGCTTTCATGCCTGGGTATTCAGGGTACTAGTGAAGTTCAGACCCCTTGCCTCACATCTTCCTTGAGACCCTGGCTTCCTCTGACTTGAATTCCTTACATGCTCTGGCATGATTTTGCAGGATGCACACCTACCTGTAAAAACTTAATCACCTTGAAACAAGCCCAGGAGTTCCTTGAATATTTCCTACCCTTGAACCTGTGGGCTACCCACATCGATTTGGAGTTCATCTTCCAGTTTTCTCCTTGCTTTGTAAACACAGAACCAGCTGCAGAACAGCCAGCTTAGCCCTGATCCTCAGGCCTGGTATGAACAATTTGAAGGTAGAACCTCACCAGTGCTTCAGAGCAAGCACAGAACACAGTTGCCTTGTCCTGTACACACAATTAGTGTTGTTCTGCTGATCAAACCCTAAAATGCCAGTAGAGAATTTCTTTTCTCTATAACTGCATATTTGTCTCTGGTTTGTCCCCATCACCCAGACTATGAAATGGCCCAAGGTGTGAGTTCTCTGGCACCCACGTGGATAAATTGAAGTTCCTCATAAAGTTCCTATTTCTCCCCATGAAAATAGACTCTTGTTTGTGATCAAAACCTCCAGAAACTGTCATTGACCAAGGGCAAAATACCGTATGTCTGCCTTAAAGATTCTTGTCCGGATCACATAGTTAAATGCCAACTACATAACTGTTCATAACTATAAAACTCACTTGGTCTCATCTAAACTTCAAAATCGCCAAAATCAGAAGACTCTGCCCCCACACTAAATCTATGACCCAAAACCACATGCCTTGGCCCACCAAAAGCCTTGCCACAAATATAATTTACTCCCCCAAAGTTTGATCTTTGTT
The DNA here is from genome assembly GCA_004026885.1 of Lyroderma lyra. Taxonomy (NCBI): domain Eukaryota; kingdom Metazoa; phylum Chordata; class Mammalia; order Chiroptera; family Megadermatidae; genus Lyroderma; species Lyroderma lyra. Next base: position 13,494 of record PVJL010007397.1, on the reverse strand, counting down.
TTAACTTCTTAGTGCCACTGACAAAAGCAAAAAAATATTGGAGGATTTTTAAATTACTCCCTGAAATCTACAGCCTCACTCCTCCTGTCTGGGCACTTAGCAGCAGAAGGCCCCCACAGGGCAATGCAACCCAGAGCAAATGCTCTGCACAGAGAGGCAGACGTGACCTATTCTTCCTAAGTTCACTAATCAAGGAGTCCCCCACAGTTACTGATGGGTTACAGGGCAGAGAGAAGCTAGCAGATACACTTGGACATGGGAAAAAATGCCAGAAAGAGCAAGCCAGTTCTCCCTTCACAATATCCTACTGTGGCAACACCTAGCAAAAAAATTTCTCATTTAATGGATGATCAAGATATATGTTAACTATTGGCATGAAACGGAATTAGAAAGAAACCTGGATGTTTTTCCTGTTCTGCTTTACTGTTGCCCTAACCAAAAACCTTTACAAATGTGAAAGAAGCAAGCCTTCCTGAAATGTATATTAATTCCGAAATCCCTCCAGTATACAGGATTAGCTAAGGAATGAGATATTTTATTGACTCTAAGAGGTTTAATTAGAGAGTCCTTTAAAATTAAGTTCACCATCAGTCATTTCTCACTCTGGCCCAGGATATGCTTCCAACCAGCTGCTTTAACCCGTTTTCCCCATGTGGACTAGTAGGAAATACCAAAAGAGCCTTTCGTCCTGGAAACATCATAATACTGATTTTCCAGGTGGCTGTCCCAAGGCTCAGCCAAGACCAGGCTTCCCTCATATCTGTATAATTGTAGAATATTAAGCTGGAAAGGATAACACAAATCATCTATATAATAATGTTCTGGTTACTCAGCTTTAAAGATTGAAGTTTAGAGAAAACAAGTGATAGGTCCAGGTTCCCTCAACATCTGCAATGGCAAAACTCAGGATGGAACCCAAGCCATGTGACCCTGAGGAATCTCACAGCTGTGATGTCTTCTTCATAGTCCTTGGACCAAAGGTCACCGTTAGGTTGCTCTATTCCTGACATTGGCCTCAATGTCATACACTAGGAAAAACAGAAACATGAGCTAAAACAATCATGAGCCCACCAAAATTGCCCTCCATGTTTCTCTTAGGGCCAGGGATGGGGAGGTGCCGACATTCTTCATCTAAAGCTGCTTGACCTCTATTTGATTGAAAGCAACATCTGGTCTCCAGGCTTCCAGTGGTGTTTCTTCTATTGAGAGGTAGCCAAATCCAGACAGATGTGACATTTCCTCAACACATCGTGCTGACATCACTGACATATACCTTATTTGCACAATGGGCAGCCAGGCTTCTCAACACCTTTATATCCAAAGCACTTGCTGTCCAAGATGGTGGAGGAGCTATTCTGTGCATAGACCTTTCCACCGAGAAATGCAGAACAAGTCCAGATCCCACTTTTTTTTCTGCCCCATATCCTGTCACTTAAGCTCCAAACCATTCCCCTTCAGGCAATAAATGTGAATCACAGAGCTGAAGTCATGAACAGGTATATGGCCTCTGGGGGGAAAATGAATACTTCTTAAATTCAACCACCCAAAAAGCTCTCAACCTCTCATAGCTGTCGTATGGTGACTTAATTCTTACTCTGGGACCCAGGCCTCTCCCTACTCCATTCTCTCCTACCTCCTTCTCTGTGCCCTTACTGCCCTATATTTCATGAGCTACAGAGACAGATACTATTACCTCCTACTTCTCACAGAGGAAACTTTAGTCCAAAAAGGGAAAAATCACTAGCCAGTGGCCATGTAAGTAGTTTGTGGCAAAATTAAAACTGGGGACCTGATTGTAATTCCTATGCTTATTCCAAGGGATCAATGAGAAAAGTCATTCAAACACTCCAGAGTTGTTAGTGTATCATGAAAATGCTGCTATATTATTTATATTGGCAGTATTATTATTAATGACAGCTGCCAGAATTCTCTTCTCAGGTGTCTTTTCTCAGAACAGCAGCTGCAATGGCTCCTTGCTTTGTGAATCACATGTTATCAAGGGCATTGCTTAGATGACCTTCTAGACCATTTTTCCATCTTAACTTTCCTCAATTCCTGCTTTTATCTATGAATGGTATTTATTGAGAGCTTGCTATATGCAAGGCACTATTTAAAGTGCAATATGTGAATGAATTCAGTTGACCCTCATAGAAGAGAAAAATTAGTATTATCCTCATTTTACAGAGGAGGAGAATTAAACACAATTCATAAGAAGTAGAGATGGCATTTGAACCTAGACGAGTACCAGAGATGGTAATAGGGATGGATCACTGAGCTAGTCTCCCTCAAGGCACACATTCAGAGCTTTCAGGTCCACATGCTCAGATTCAGTAACTGTTTAATTAATTGAAAGATATCAAGCAGAAGTCATTAAAAAGAGAAGTATACACTTACACTTATTCTATGCATTTAACAGTATTTTTTAGCAACTCATTTTCAAGTCTTTCAGAATCATTCACTGGCCTTATTGTGGTGATCATTTTGCAATATCTACAAGCATTGAATCATTACACTGTACAGCTGAAATTAATATAATATTATGTAAAGTACACATCAATAAAAAAAGAAAAAAAGAAATAGAACTAGAGTCAGTTTGATTACATGATTCATTCTACAGCAACTGATTAAATCATGTCAATGCTCACTAGCATTCAGCCAATTTCTGATTTTTGCAGAAGTTGAAAAACTTCAGAAATTTTTAAAGAATATAATAAACATTTATGATAGATGTTTTGCTGAAGATATTTTAGTGGAAAGTTTTTGACTGCAGAGACCTTTGCGAATTTCTAAAACTGATCCTGAGGAAACAACAAAATGGACAGTATTACAATTTCTATAATTTTTTTGTAAAATGGGATTGCTTAGGAATTTATGATAAATGTATTCTTATATTTAAGCCCTTTCCTAACTATTTTAGGTATGTGTTGTTTCATAGGAAAGAAACGTTGCAAATTTCAATTAATAAGAAATGTTCTTCAATAAAAAACATTCAACTTAGCTTTCTAAAACCAAGTCATTTTTTGACGGGATCTCATAAATGAGGGCTGTCCAGAAAAAATCCAGCCATAAATGCCTCTATTTTTCATATTACATGGCTGGATACTTTCTAGATAGCCCTCATACAGTAAGTATTAATGGCTATAAATAGGTTTTCTGAAGAAACACAACTGGCTCTTGGAAAATATAGAAATAAACTTGGAGCATTCAGGAGGCCACAGGTATCATTGAATATGATTGCCAGAAGGAGTGAAAAATATCAGTTAGACTAGTCAATTGAGTAAACAAGGGTTACCTCACATAGCTTCTGCTGTATCTAATGCTAGCATGCTCTTATGTGATTAGATATGCTGTTATGTGGCACATCTAAGGGGCACATAATATCTAAATTCTGCTATTTCTAAATGAAAATTAATAAAACAAGTGTTCATATAAGTACCCTAACTGTTGGTTTAGAAGAAAATGTTACATTAATTCAACAAAAAAGTAGATAAAAGGAAGAATATTAGAGGCTTAGGAACTGGCTAATTACAGGAAAAAGAGAAGAGAGGAGACAAAAGCCATTCTGAGCTTATGTCTGGGTGCCCAGGAGAATGAGCTACAGAATGAGGTTGAGAAGATATAATGAAGGTTTGACAGGCTGGTCAGACTATGCAATGAGTGTCATTAATTTGAAGTTACCAGAACATCTATGAGTAAATGTTTATATGGGCATTGGGATTGAATGTTGAATCTTAGGACCAAAGTCGAAGTTGCTGAGGTTATAAATTTGGACAAGTTCTCCAAGAAAAGGAGAGGGAGAAAAGGGAGAACAGATTTTTTTAGAAGAGTGTAACCATTACAAAGTGTCATCAAGTAGAAATTAGGGGCCCGGAGGAATGCAGTAAAGGGTGGTCCACAGTTTTCTGGTTATGGTGGCTAGCACCCCTTCAAGAGCATAAAGTTACAAAATAAAGTCATTTTTTAAAACAGTTCTAATGCCAACTAACTCTAGAAATGTCCTTGTCCCTTCTTCTCTGGAGTCTTCCTGCCATGATAACACCAAAACAAGATTAAAAAGAGACAAGTGTGAGACAAAGGAGATAGCTACCTTGGAGTATTGCCATTGAACATGAACATGGCAATACACTAAGCTACTTCCACAGGCTGATGAATTATGGTTATGCTTATGCATTGTCAGTGAAACTGACTGACCCTACAAGCTGATCCATCCTCTCTAGAAAAAGGGATGTGCTTATAGTCCAAGGATCACTGTCACTGTCCTGTAGTAGTGTTCTCTTCACCGAGGGGCAGAACATTCTCTCCTCCTGCCAAGTGACACCCACTTTCAAAGTTCCATTCTTCCCTGGGCCCAGTGTTCCCTGTGTTGTTGTGTTTTCATTACACACTCACACATACATACCCACACTCTTTGCTGGGTCTTTTAGCTATGCTCTGTGCCTAAAATACCTCTCTTAACTTCCTCATCCCAGCTCTAGAAGAGAGCAAGACCCTTGTATCTCAATCGCCAGGTTGACTTCCATTTCTGTCTCGGAATAAATGATTTTCTATCAAGCAAGACCCATCCTCAGCTCTGCTACTTCCAACAGTCTGTGGTTCTGGATAAAGAAAAGGTGATCCAATTCCTTGGCAGAAATAGGTCCAACATGTTACCCTTCCCGCTAAAACATGACTGGTTTAGTGCCACACCTCAGAGTTTTGCATAGGTAAGAAAAAACAAGGAAGCAAATTCACATGTCACAGTAGAACTGTACACCCTATTTTCTTTTCCATGGAGATTTTCCCAGCAAATCTCAATGCCCTGTACTTAGTCATCTAATGTTTACTTCAGCCGTTTCCATTCTTACTTTGCTTTTTTTTTTTTTTTTTTTTTTTTTTTTTTTTTTTTTTTTTTTTTTTTTTTTTTTTTTTTTTTTTTTTTTTTTTTTTTTTTTTTTTTTTTTTTTTTTT
>PVJL010007396.1:0-78819 GCA_004026885.1 Lyroderma lyra | reverse complement strand
TTTAAACAAGACGCTTGACTTGAAGGGAAAACTATTGAGGATTCATTTCTTTTAGAGTAATTTATCCCTACTTAAAGACAGATTGCCCTACATGTAACAGCTACGTACAAAAAAGTTATAAAATTGTCCTTGGTTTTACAATGATAAATGAAAAACATTAAAATTCTCCAATCAAACAAGGTATGCAAGGATTTTTATGTTGTTCTTTTTTTTGTTAAACAGTGAGAGCAAAATAACTTACTGGAATATAAAGATAAGAGCTGAATGAGCATGCCACTAATGGAGAAAGAGGGTATTTTCACAGAACCAGTATTTTTCCCCATTCCATCTCCATTTGATGTCAATCAAAACATATCATTGACCATTTAGTTAAAAAAAAAAAAAAAAAGTAAATGCTTGTGCACATACATCAGTTACCTTATGTACAATAAAGGAATGGGGAAGGGGAAAATGAAAGAATAGAGAAAACTAAACTGTAGTAGTCAGGATGTGGTGGAACCAAATTGCCGATTTTCTAATTGAGAATGTCTTCTTGGTCTGGAGGAACAAAGTTCTGGAGTAAAGTAGCAAGTTCCCTTTTTAGTAGACACCTCCTGTCTGCTGCTGGAACACATCAATTGTATCTTCATCCTCCATTTCCAACTAGCATAAAGAGAAAAAACAAATTGAGAGCCATGATTATTCAGCTCTTAAAATTTGTATCAAATATCCTAGAAAACTGCACAAGTTTCACTTAATTCCAGTGTTATTTTAGACATCCTATAGCTTAAAGCATCAGACCTAGGTTTAAATAATTTTCACTTGGTCTTCTTTTTATGTTTTTTGTTTGTTTGTTTTTTGGGTAGTTCCTTGGCTGGGAATCGGAACCCAGGCCGCGGTATTGAAAGTGCCGAAGGAGTTCCCTGGTAGTGTAGTGGCTTAAGGCTTTGGTGATGGTGCTGTCAACGCTGTGGCCTGGGTTCATTTCCCAGCCAGGGAACTACCCACATACAAAAAAGAAAATTAATTAATTAATTAAAAAAAAAAAAAAAAAAAAAAAAAGAGTGCCGAAGCCTAGCCACTACACCACCAGGGAATCCCCTCTTTTTATGAAGATTACAGAAACCTTAGCTTTTAAAGTTAAAAAGCTGAATATGGGGGAGTTCCCTGATGGTGTAGTGGCTTAAGGCTTCGGCGCTGGCGCTGTCAGTGCTGCGGCCTGGGTTCGATTCCCAGTCAGGGAGCTACCCACATACCAAAAAGCGAAAACCCCCCAAAAAAAAAAAAAAAAAAAAAAAAAAAAAAAAAAAAAAAAAAAAAAAAAAAAAAAAAAAAAAAAAAAAAAAAAAAAAAAAAAAAAAAAAAAAAAAAAAAAAAAAAAAAAAAAAAAAAAAAAAGCTGACTATGTCTCAGTTAAATCATTTCCTTTAATTATTGAAAATAAGAGTGACGTGTGCAAAGGATCTCATTGCAATGTTGTTTAGATAAGCAAAAGACTGGAAATAACCTAAGTATCTATAAAAACCCAAGAAATATGGTACACACATACACAAAAATATCATGTAGGTGTTACTAAAGAATAAGCAGATTTACATGTACAGAAGTGGAACTATCCCTGGGATACTAGTAGTAGGCTTAAAATTGTCAAACTAGGCAGCATTTGTGTTTAAATTTGTGTCTATAACATGAATATATCCTTGCCTGTGCACAAAACACAGTGGTTATCTCTATGTAGTAAGGGAAGGTTATGGGGCAAGAGGAAACTTGTTTAAAAAACTAATTTAGGGAGTTCCCTGGTGGCGTAGTGGCTTAAGGCTTCAGCGCTGGCGCTGTCAGCGCCGCGGCCTGGGTTCGATTCCCGGTCAGGGAGCTACCCACATACCAAAAAGCAAAAAAAAAAAAATTAAAAAAAATAAATAAATAAAAAAATAAAAAACTAATTTAAATTTTAAAATGCTATTTACAAATTAAGTTTGCAAGGTTCACCACCCCCAGATAACATCAATTCCCTCTTGCAAAATGAAATAGCATTCAGTTATGAGAATTAAATGAGTCAAAGAAAGTACTAAACAGAATGATGGGCACATAATAATTATACTGCTATTAAAATTGGCTGCTAAGATGTTCTAATTTATCACAATTCTGATATTTAATAAATACTGGGAGAACAGTTTCAAAATGAATCAATTTCATTCTAAAATTAATTCTAAATATTAAAATAAGTTCAATTCCAAATTTAGGAGTTCCTTGGTGTATAGTGGTTTAAGGCTTCGGTGCTGGCGCTGGTCAACACCGCGGCCTGGGTTCGATTCCCAGCCAGGGAACTACCCACATACTACCAAAAAAAAAACACAAAAAAACAAAACAAAACAAAAAACCAACCAAATTTATTTGAAGATTTTATAATGCAGTTCTGAACAAATCCTCCTCAGTTTCATATCTGTAGCTAATATGGTTAACAAGCTTTAAAACTATTTTCTAGTGGTAGGCGAGGGCTTCAAAAGAGAAAACACATTATCAGAGTTTAACATAATGAATTCTTTTTAAGCCATCAAAACTGGTCTTCCAACTATCTAGTGAAATGAAACTACTGGAATGTTAAATTGTATAGTGAAACTTTAAATGCCTACAAAGGATAAGAGCTTTTTCTCTTTCACCAAGAAAATTCAGCTCCTCCTCATGGCCATGGACTGTAATTGCTTCTTAGATACTCACCAGTGGGTATTTCTTCAAAATACTCTTCTCAAATATAACTCATAGATATTTCAAATTTTTGAAGATTATTAACAAAACCACAATCTTGCTGTACTGCTGCACTCATACCATATATATCACTTTCTAGTTTTTATGAGGTGATAAAACAAATTAAAATATATACAGGGTTGGGCGGGGGTTCCCTGGTGGATTAGTGGCTAGGCTTCCGAGCTCTCAAGGCAGCAGCCTGGGTTGAATTCCCAGCCAGGGACCACACCCCCCAAAAAAGAGAACTCTTAAAAAATACAGGGGAGGGAGTTCCCTGGTGGTGTAGTGGCTTAAGGTTTCGGTGCTGGCGCTGTCAACGCTGTGGCCTGGGTTCAATTCCCAGCCAGGGAACTACCCACATACCAAAAAACAAACAAACAAAAACAAAAAACATGGGGTTCAATTTAAATTTCTATCAAAATGCTTTTTTCCAAAACTGGAAGTCTTAAATGCAACTTGAGAAGGTAAAAGAAACAAAGACAAAGAGCTGCTGCAATAGAAGACAGCCTAGCAGATCTCTTACAAAGTGTCAGAACTGAAGTGATTTATACAGAGATTAAGGGATCAGACAGCATCACCTTTTACAGTAAAGGGTCTGGAAAGCCAATTGTTATCAAGAGCCCTCCCTCTCAATCTAAGTTACCAAGAGACTTGCAATTAGAGCAATCAGCTCCCTTTAGTTCACAAGGATAGGTAAAAGGATCAAAAGACAACAGGTATATCAAGAGCTGCAGCAACAAAAGAAAAACATTCAGCAGGGAACAGGAGTTTTAATTATTTTTTTCCAAATAATGCTGGCAATAGGAAATATAAATGGATTAAAGTAACTAAATGACTTATTAGCTTTACTAAGTGGTAACCAGATCATTAAAAACCATTAGCATTTCCTCATCTATTCCTTTTTTTCTTTTTGTTGCCCTTTGGTTGTATTTTACATAGCTTTGAACACGGAAAGAACTATATTCCAATTATCTAAAAAGTTCACAAATTAATAAACAAAACTGTTGCAAAAATTACAAAAACACTGTTTTCCAGTTAGCACAAAAGTTTTTTTTTGTTTTTTTTTTTTTTTTTTACCTGTGCAGGTGTGTCTGTTTCATTGATTGGCTGCCCGTCAAATCGGAATCTGATCTGCCTCATTGACAAACCCTGGTCAAGACAATGTAAAAACAGTAAGAATGTAAAGAAACAACAAGAAAAAACACTACTCGCATTTTTAGCCATGAATATGTTAAGAGAGAGACCTAAATAAATGATCATTAATATGTTAACATTTCTATGTAGGTACAAAGATTTGGGGTGATTTTCACTTTCTTTAAACTATGTTTTATTTTTAGACAAATGACTTTTTTTTTTTAGTCTCCTCTAAAAAGCCGTATCGCTTTTGAGACCATAGCTACTCCAAGCTTGGAATAGATCAAGAGTAAGATACAAAGGAAATTTAAACAGATGCACAAAACACCATTCCTCAATGCATCTCCAAAAGTAAAAACAAACAACAAAAAAAAACCCTTAATAATAAAACACCTAGAAAATATAATGGTCAAAAACAGAACTGTGCCTAACAGCCACCTTACCTTCATTTCCTGCCAACAGTTCCTAGGACTATGCACAAGTAACCTAGTCCCCATCTAGCACCAATGCTAAGCACACCAACAGGCATTCAGCAAGTTCTTATCCTTGGGCAGTCAGGATATTTCCACAAGAACAGAGCCAATACCTGTCCTAAAACCGCGCAGAAGACCACAATCCACACCCATGAAATTCTTGGAATAGCTCAAAAGAAGCACCTGCTTTTCAATTTCCTTCTTAGTACTTCCCCAAAGCTGCATTTGTTTGTCAACCACTGGCTAGAAAATAAGCTAGAGGAGGAAAAGGAACCTAGAATGTCTTACTCAGTATTCCTTGCATATAGTAGGTGCTCACTAAGTACTCATGGAATAAAATGGATAAAAAGCAATAGCCATCTAGCATGCTTCATTTTATTTAAAAAGTAAATCCAAAGCTATAAAGTTGGGGAGGTTATTACAAAAAGGGAATTTTTAAATTATTACTATAGAGTTTAGCTTCAAGAAATTTTTATATACATTTGAGATAAATGAGCCTAAATATGCCCCTTCTGCAAAGCAGGTTCCTAAATTTAGCAAGCATTACCTTCCTGACACAGGAGTGGGAAAAGGGGTAAAGGAGCAAAGTTATTAGTAATTGTAGCCAAATGAAGACAATACAGAAAAATTAAGTATCTCTGAAGGTATGTTGTAAATGTATTAACTTGAAAAATAGCTTTCTAGGAAACATCTTATAAAAAGCTACTCTTGTTCCATGCTCAAATTACAAACTATAACTATTATACAAAGTCCATGCTTCAACTGATATTTGAGAGAAAAATTGAACAGTTCCTAGGATTTAAAAAATATTCAAAGCGCTCAATAAATGTGTATTAACACCTGTAATCCCTTAATAAGGATTCACTGTTTTTATCATATATTTGCATTCCTTTAAAACTAGCCTTTAACACCTAACACTTTTCAAGAATACAAGATCCCCCTATCCCACCCCACAACAAGGTAGGTGACATCACAACCTTAATTCAATTCCTCATGTCTTTCAATTTTAATCTGTGGTTATACAAAGCAACCAAGAATTCAATGCCAAGCATTAATTACTAAGTATTATATATCTGCAAACACTCCACCAAAGACTACTTGTGCTTCAACAAAATACTAAGCACTTTTTATAAGCTCGGTTCTTCCTTCACTACATCCAGTGGTAAGGTCATAAGGTCAATGGTGTGGCCCTTCAAAATAAGGGGGGGGGGGCGGGCAGGGCTAGAACATTACCAAACTGTCTACCTTTATGCCACCTGTTTTTATGCTTTTCCTCATCAACTAAAAGCTCTTTTATTTTGCTAGAGATCAAAAGTCCAAAATTCAGAAAACCTGTATTTAAGAGTCCATAAACCATGTAAATTCAAACAAGGAATTTAATTAAACCAGGATTTGGACTCCAATTTAGAATAAATCTCTCATCCCTAAGCTTTAGAGTTGTTCTTGAAGAGTGGTGTGAAGTTATCTCTTTGGGCCCCTATTTTTTCATTTCTCAAAAATGAACTGGACTAAAACAGTGTATCTGTGCTCTCTGAAAACACCAAACACTCCATGAAATAATCTGTTAAGAGTAAATCCGCACTAGAATGCAAAAGTATGCTCTCAATCAGTAGGGAAACTCTCATTCCACATGTGAATGAAAAAAATTATTTACTAGCTAACTTCTGGAGATGTTAGTTTGTTCTCTATCGTTTTACAAGCATTTATTGAACACATCCATATTACCACATAATGATCTACACTCTAGACCTAGAGAAACAGTGAACAAAAGGCCCTATATTCATGGAGCTTACATTTTAGTAGAAACATAAATACAGTGATTAAAAAAAACAAACCAGTAAGAATGAGAGGACTGAAGGACAGGAGCAGGTTTTCAATTAATCTGATAAGTCTCTAAGGTGATAACTTACCAAGAGTGGAATAAAATGGCTGAGGGTTTAGCAACATCCAACAGAAATATGTGATCCATGTATGTATTTTAAATTTTCTACTTGCCACATTAAATTAAAAATAGGAAAATTTTAATGTTTTAATTCAGCATATTCAAAATACTATCATTTCAACATATAATTGACATTTTAAAAATTGGTATTTTACTTCTTTTAATACTGAATTTTCAAAATCTGCCACTTATCTTACACTTTACTGCACATCTCAATTTGGACTAGCCACATTTCTGTATTCAACAACACAGGTTTAGGTCGAGAACAGAATTTGCTGATGACTTTTATTGTGAGTTAGGAAGCATCATCAAGGATGAACCCAAGGTTTTGGCCTCACAACTACATGTAGAATGGTGCTATTTACAGTGTGGGACACAGAAAACGATTTTTAGCAGTAAAATCAAGAGTCTTCCTTTGCAAATTCAGTTTGAGATGCCTAGTAGACATCCACTGGAACGCCTCTAGAGATACGATGCCAATCAATTATTATAAAGAAAATATGAGCATTCAATCTTGATAGGAAATCCTTGATCAAGAATTCTCAATTGCCAATAAAACGTGCTTTGCTAATTAGATTAATAGTCTTTTGATAGCCTGTACCTATGCTTAAAAAACAGGAATCAATCCAATAGGTGATACTTCAACTCCCTCTTAAGAATGAGAAAGCACCTGACACTTAAACAAGGATCTCATTTCACTCGAAACTCCAGGTTATTCCCAATTTAAGATGAAAATAGGAGTATCTTATACAAATTCTTCCTGAATCATACCTTCAAATTGTACAACAGATAATGCAGTGGAATTGTATTTATGGATTACCAATTCTTCTTTTTCCTCTAATGCAAATAAAGAGTGGCTCCAGTAAGTTTAGTCAAACATAAGCCTAATAACTGAAAAAATTTCAAGAAAAACTATACTCACACTAAATTTACTTAAATATAACAGGAAAACTAAAAAATTCTTGATTAACCCACCATCTGATCTTATAGGACAATCTCCCATAGGGACAATCTGGAATACAGAGGATGTGCTTGCTGTGTTTCGTGTTTTTCTGGCACATAGTATAATGCCCCAGCACATGGTAGACATCTGGTAAATATCAAATAAAAAGCTCCTTTTGGGCTCACACAAAAAAGAAAATCTTAAATATGACCATTTGGGATGGGTAAAGGGTATCAATAGATATGTATAATAAAATGTTAATGGTTAAATCTAAGTGGTGGGCACACAGGTATTCAATGTGAAGTTTTCAACGTTTCCATTTGAAAGTTTTCCTAAGTGTTGAAATAAAGGACCAGTTAAAAGTTAAAATTTAGTAGCAATTACAGAAAAGGCAAAATATGCAGAATTTTGTTAAAAACCACCAAATCTAAGCATGAGTTTCTATATTATATGAGGTTTTGCTACATAAAAGTTCTACAAAATGATTAGCTTTAAAAATTCTCCTGTAATCTGAAGGGAACGAGTGTTAAAATATGAAAGATGGCAGTGCAAAAAACCTTTAGCATAATTAGTAAGTACACATTTACTGTTAGGGGGATTTCACCAAAATTCTTCAAGAATATATTGAAGATCCTACCTTTTTAAGGAACTATAAGAAAATGAAGATAAAATTATAAGCACAGTATCCTATTATGTCAAAAATTAGGAACAAAATAAGTCCCAAACTCAAAAAGTTTTTATCTTCAGTTTCTTTCAAAAGCCCTTATATTTAATGGAAGAAGCCCAAGTTCAACTTCTCAGCCTGTGTAAGTTTAGCCCTTATTGTCTTTTGAGCCTATTTTTAGGACAATTTGCAATGTAGGTAAGTTTAGTCTAAAAAGAGTGATTTTCTCAAGTTCTATATATTATATATTCAGGGTTGACCAAGAAAAATACTTCTACCAGGTTATTATTGGAGTAACTGATATAGGTACCAGAGTTTTTGTATACTTGCAAATAATTTTTAAAGTTGCCTTTGTATTTTTACAGACTCATCACAAAAGGAAGCTTCGTTTTAAAGCTTGCATTTACCTCCCAGCATCTGTTCATTTCTACTTCCTCTTCTTGATGCCTATTTACTAGTCTGACTAAAATGCAAATGTCCCTATAATATAAAAATCCTTATGCTTGGCTCAAGCGATCACATGGGGGGGGGGGGGGCCTGGTTCCCTGAGCGGGGATCAAGCCCAGACCACAGAGGTGAGAGCACTGAAGCCTAGCCACTACACCACCAGGGAACCCCCCTCAATCAATTAAATTTCTTGACCTCTATTAGTATAAAAAGAAAATACTAGAATTGTACATGCTTCAGGAAAATGCAATGTCCTTAAACTCACATTTAATTTTATTTTCAAATTGATTCAAATACTAAAAATAATTTTGACACAATATTAAAAAAATAGAAAAAGAGCCTGACAAGAAATCTGACCAAGTTCATTCTCTCCTTCTTATAAAAGGAAAATTACATCCCCTTGGGAACAAACCATTAACTGATGTGCATTTAATGCATTTGTGGCACAGGACTAGTATCTTATATGTTAACCATATCATCCTAAGGGTTTTCATGAGGAATCAACATACCAAGTGTATAATAAAACTGATATGTCAAGTATATAAGCGTATAGTCATTCTACCAAAGTCTATTGTAATATGCTAGTCTAGTTTCTATTCTCATGAAAATAAGGATTTTTTATTTAAGTTTTATTCAGTGAAAGTGCACATGTCAGTTCCTCACCTGTCGTTCACAATAGGCTTTCATTAGTTTACTAAGTGGTGTATGCCTCTTAATCTTAAACTGCACCACAGAACCATCCTGCCCCGCCACCTTCAAATTAATATGATCGTTGTTCTCAGTCTTGACTCCTTCCTGTTGAAAGAAAAATAAAAGTATAATTTGGAAAATGTGAAAAACAAACACCTTTTAAAGCAGCTGCAGCCCAAGTTGCTTCAGAAATCAACAGGTTTCTCATTCTGTATGCTAAGAGTATACAGCTGTTTCCAGCCGCTGAAATCAATCTGAAAGATGAGAAATCCTGGAGTAACAATATTAAATAGCCATCACAGAAAAGCCTCCATGCAATAGTATCAGTGGCAACGATCGATTTTTAAACATGGGTCCCGATGGGTCCCGCTCAATTGACTATAATGCTCTCTTGACTCTATATTTTTCTAAACTAGCATATTCTGTACCACTTTCAAAATATATATTTCCTCTAAAAAGATTAAAAAACAAGCTCCCTTCTCTTTTCAAAGTGCTGTAAGTACAGAATGCAAGCAAACATCTAGAGCTTGCTTTAAGCTCATGACAATTCTCCTGCTACGGAAGTTACCAAACTCAGTTCAATAACTTAAATCTCAAGCTGCATTAACAAAACCGAATCGAGGGCTAGTCTCTCGTTTTTCCTGAAGCAGCGGGAATAACTCAGAACCACTAACGTTCGCCTCTCGCAGCTGGCTTCGTTTTCGTTTAAGAGTTCCTATCTCCCCTCCCCTTTGTTGTCATGGGTCAAATGCAGTGTGTCCCACGTATTCCTTGTAGATTTCGATCCCGTCTGAAGTTCACAAAAATCAAGCGTAGAAGCAATTCTGCAGCCCCGAAACCACTTCAGAAAGGGCAGGGTGTCACAAAACCAGAAGGCAGCCCCGCGTGCCCAGGTAGAAGTGGTGCTCGCTCCAGTCCTCACGGGGAAGCCTCCTGGAGCCTCAAAACCCGCGTTCACAAGTTAAGCCCTTCAAAGTCTTTCTGCTTGCGCATCGGCCTCCAACTTCTCGAAACCACATGGTCTCCACACATATGAGGGGTTAGTGGGCACCCGAGGAAAAGCCCCTGCCCAAACTACCCCGGGACCCCGAGGCCCTTCAAGTGGGAACTACTCCCCGGGAATCCCCAACCCCCAGCCCCTCACAACGGCCAGACAGGCATCCGGCTTCCAGCCCATCGGCAGTCCATTGATTCACCCCTCACCCGGCCAGTGCTGCTCGGGGCCGGGGTCCCCAGATGCCTGCGGCTCTCAGCCCCGACGAGGGAAGCCCCGGACCGAGGGAACTCCCCGCCACCGCGGAGGCGGCAACACCCGCCGCAGCTCCGCGCAGGGTCCGCGGAGGGTGGGGACACGGCGCGCCCTAACGCCCCTCCTCACGAGCGCCCGGCCGGGCCCAAGAAGCCCCGCTCGCGGCCGGTGGGCCTGCGGGCGTCCGCAATCCGCCCGCCCTACTAGCGCCCGGCGCGCACTCTGAGGCGACTGGGGGCGGGGGAGGGCGGCGGGGCCTCTTCCGACGCGGGAGGGAGGAAGAGGGGAGGGAGGAAAATGGCGCGGAGCGCCCGGGCCTGAACCGCGGCCGGCCCCGTGGGGGGCCCGGGAAGGCGCTGGGAACCCGCGGCGGGCTCGGGCCGGACCCCGGCCCGCGCCGTGACCCCGGCCGCACGGCGAGGCGAGGAAGCGGGCACCAAGCTCACCTTGGGCTTTTCGTCGGCCATGGCGAGCGCCGGAGTCTCCTCAGCTGCCGCTTCACAAAAGAGGTACCAGGTCCGCACCGAACGAGCACACAAGCAGCACCAGGAGCGGCAGAAGAAGGAGGCGGCAGCGGTGGAGGAGGGAGAGGGCGCGCGCACGTCGTGCGCTCCCTCCCCCCACCCTGCGTGCGCGAGCACGAGCCGCCGGAGCTTCCTATTGGTTGCCGCCTCGCGGGAGCGCGCAAGGCTTACATAACCACCCTCATTCCCCGCCCCGCACTGCCCCGGCCTGGGCCCGACGCCCGCCAGGCCGGCGGGAAGAGGCGCGGACACGCGCACCCGGGCCGCCGCGGGGACGCGCCTACTCTGGGCGGGGCTGTATTGTCCTCCTTCTGTGGTGAAGCTTAATTCAAAATGGCTTCCAGCTGGTCCTCGGTGGGGACGAGGAGGCTTGAGGCCTAGACATAAGACACAAGCCGGGGGAAGGTAGGCTGACTGGACGAGGAAGGGGAAGCCTAAATCATACTCCCAGCATAAGGTTCTGAGGAAAAAAACTCTTGTTGGGTGGCCCAAATGCAGCTTTCCTCACGGTGAGGGAAACATCACACTTCCCCAGTCAGCTTCTCATCCTTTGAATTTTAAAACTCAGCCTCATCCAGCTTCCCACCAGGCCCTTGTCTCAGTGCAGTGACTACTAACGTCCTGCGGGCAATCCTATACTTTGACTAGCTGAGGAAAAATAACGTGCATCCTGCAGACTCCTTACTCATGGCCTGGCTCCCAACCTCCAGGAGGAAGCAGTCCATCAAAGAGAGTAAGAATCCCCAACATGGAGCTTCCCATCCAACCCACCCTTGCCTCCTTCATCGGTTAAACCATAGAAGTAGGTCCCTCCTATTTGAAGAACAATCCTGATACGGTGCCACGGATTGCTCTCGCTCCTCTCGGTGGGTTTTATAATTTCCTCTGGCCCCGTCTTCCACTCCTCCGGCAGCGTAGAAGAAGACTCAGTTCTACTTCCTTTGTAAGGTACCATCATATCTCTCTCCATTCTTGGCCAAACATCTCGGAAAGCTATCCGTGCCAGCTGTCTGCACTCCCCCACCTCCCACTCTTCAGTCCCCTGCAATCTGGTGCTGTGTCCCCAAGCGCCACTAAAACTGCTCTCTCCAAGGTCACTGCAGACTCCACTGAATCCAGTGTGCTTGCCGGTTTGTCACTCCTTGAACTCCCTCCTTGTGACTTTGGACTGTGATTCTGGTGTGTCCTTGACGCCTTTGCTTTTTTTTTTCCCTCCTTCCTCAGCCCTTCCCTTACATGATACCTGGGTTTTGTTCTAGAATCTTTCTCTTATCATTCTATTCTCTCTTAATAGGATGATTTCCCTCACTTCCATTATCATCTCTTTGTTAATGAGTCTCAGATCTGTATTTCTAGTCCAGATCTTTCTCTGAGTGTCCAACCTATGAATCCAACTGACTCCTGAACAGCTCCACTGAGATGTCCTAGACCAGCGGTTCTCAACCTGCGGGTCACTACCCTTTCACAGAGGTCACCTAAGACCATTGGAAAACATGTATCAGATATTTACATGACAATTCATAACAGTAGCAACATGACAGTTATGAAGTAGCAACGACAATAATTTTATGGGGGTCACCACAACATGAGGAACTGTATTAAAGGGTCACGGCATTAGGAAGGTTGAGAACCACTGTCCTAGAGGCACCTCAAACTCAGCAAATCTCGATGAAAATTCTTCACTTTACCTTCCCTGACTTGCCTGCCCCTTTCCAGTCCCTGATTCACTGAATGGCACCCCATTACATTACAACATTGCTTCAGGAGGGAAAGCCAGGGGGCATCCTTGCTTCCCTCCATTCACACATGCTTCCGCCGCCTAAATACCTACCGAATCTGCCTACTTCTCTGCAGCCTTTATCCAGTCTCTAGGCTAGGCAGCATTTGCTGGGCTTCCAGCTGGTCCTCCGTGGGAAAGAGGAGGCATAAAGCCTTAGATGTAAGACAAGCCAAGGAAGGCATATTCATCAGGGGAGGTAGGGGAAGCCAAAATTCAAGTCAGCTTTCCCCAGGGCTCTTGCAATAACCTCGTAACTGGTCTTTTTGTTCTAAGGTGAGTCCCACTTGTGCCCGAATATTTGTAAGTGAATCAGAATCATCTAGGGTGCTGGTTTAGATGCATATACTTGGAAAGTGTGGCTCTAATATCCCCCATTTTTAACAACCTTCCCTGATGATTCTTAGGCACACTAAATTCTGAGACCCACAAACTATTTTAAAATAAATACAGAGTAAGTTTCTGCCACTCCTTGGTTCAGCAGCAATCCCCTGCCTTATAGGATCAAATCCAAAATTTTTATAAGACCTACAAAGCCCTTTGAGAGCTAATTCAGGCTAACTATTCTAGTTCTTTCTCATCATTTCCTCCTGGCAAGCCTCTGCTTCTTCAGTCATATTCAATTACCTGGGGTTCCTGCATGTACCTGCTCTCTCTTAACTCTAAGCTTTTGTCCTTTGTAGCTGCTCAAAGATACACTGAATGCATGAATAAATTGAAACTGTCCCTATGTATAAGGTCCTGTATTAGGCACTGAGCAGGCAAAGAGGGCAGAAAAAGTCCCTGACTCAAAAAACATAATTTGATAGGAGTGGAGGATGAGGTTAGGTAGTAAATACCCAAAGGGAAGAGAACCAACCTCCGTGTGGCAGACAAGCACTGAGTGGGGCTTTACTAAAATTAGCTCATTTTCTCCTTACACAAACCCTTCCAAGTGAGTATTTATGTGCTACAGAGGCTCAAAGGTGTTACATAACTAACCCAATATCACACATCTGGCAGGTAGCATTGATTGAGCTCCTACTACAAGACAGGAAATGAACATACTGGGTGCTGTGCCAGGTACTGTAAAGAAAAAGAGGGCGTTCCCTGGTGGTGGCTTAAGGCTTTGGTGCTGGCGCTGTCAACACTGAGGCCTGGGTTCAATTCCCAGTCAGGGAGCTACCCACATACAAAAACAAAAAAAACAAAAACAAAGAAAAAGAGATGCTATCCTTGCTTTCCTGTACCCAGGTCTTCGGTTGCCATTGCACACCTTTCCAGCCTTGTGGGACTGCAGAACCATCAAAGAGGAAAATGTTGTGTTAAACTTACCCTCATTAATATATGGGGACCTCCAGTAATCAAATACTTGTTTAATCATTAGCTTCTGGGTGACAGGTGTGTCCTATAATAGCCCCACTCCTCTTCTCCACAGTTATGCTAAATTACAAAATAGCCTTCAGGCAACAGGAGGAGATCCTACAAAAAGTAGTTAAGTATATTCAAATATGTGAACAATATAGATTCCAATGACAAACTGGAATTCTGTGTGCTGAACCTAGAGAATCTACTAAACTGGTATACTTAAGTCTCTTTCCAATTTCCAGGAAAAAAAATTGTGAAAAGATAGAAAATTTCCCCATCTTTTTTTTTTTTTTTTTTTTAATGTGGGTAGTTCCCTGGCTGGGAATCAAACCCAGGCCGCAGCATTGACAGCGCCGAAGCCTAGCCACTACACCACCAGGGAACTCCCTCTCCATCATTTTTATAGGGATGGGAAAGAGGGTGACTGTGCACCGGAAATCGGTGCTTCATAAAAAGGATGTGCAAGGAGTAGTATATACAGGAAAGAACAGTGGTAGACATTGAATGATTAGTATGTGGGGATTCTGTGCCAACCCCTTAATTCTTACAAAGTCTGTATTATTATTATCCTCATTGTATAGATGAAGAAAGTACAACATAGAGCGGTTGGGCAATTCCCAGCTTAAAGTGGCAGAGCCAGTGCTATACTGAACTTAGGATTTCTTTTTTGGGGGGGGTGGGGAGGGGGCAGTTAGGTCCCTGGCTGGGAATCGAACTCAGGATTTCTGACGCAGAGTCCAGAACTTAGTTGCTGCATACAGGGCCCTGTGGAGGGTCACAGAGAGAAGACATGCTGAAGAAAATCCTAGAATAGTGTCAGGTACACCAGTCAAGTTGCTTTGACTTAAATTTTTATTTGGTTGTCTCTCTCAGCAGAATGCAAGTTCCATGAAAACAGACCTGTCTTCTTTACAGTTTTATTCCCAGCACTTTATATCAGTTCCTGCATCCTAATAGGTGAGTAAAAGAATGAATGAGAAGGGAGTTGTGCATTGAGCAGGTTTTTACCATTAGGGGTTACCATTAGGAACTTGGGCAAGAAAGGCCTAATTCAAGTTTTGTCCAACCTGAGGCCGGACAGCTTGGAATGAGGCCCGACACAAATTCGTAAACTTTCTTAAAACATTACGAAAATTATGCACAAATCTTTTTTTTTTTTTTTTTTTTTTTTTTAGCTCATCAGCTATCAAGTGCCAGTGATATTTAATTAGATTTCCAGAGAAGTTAGGCCAGGGAAGCCAAAAGGTTGGACACTCCTGGCCTAACTCCTCTGGAAATCTAATTAAATATCATTAACTGGTGTTAGAAGTAGAGAGTAAGAATAGGGTGAACCAGCCAGAATGTACTCGTCAGGGTCAGGTGCCAAAGAAAAAAACATCAGGAGTTCCCTGATGGTGTAGTGGCTTAAGGCTTCAGCGCTGGCACTGTCAACACTGTGGCCTGGGTTCGATTCCCAGCCAGGGAACTACCCACATACAAAAAAAAATAATAATAATTCATAAAAGATGCAGGAAAGTAAGAGTCACAGCAATCACTTTAGAGTGAGGGGTGTCCAACCCTGTGACTTCCCTGGGCCACGTAGGAAGAAGAAAAGTTATCTTGGGCCACACATAGAACACATAGAATACACTAACACTAACGATAGCTGATGAGCTGGAAAAAAACGCAAAAAAAGTCTCATAATGTTTTAAGAAAGTGTACAAGTTTGTGTTGGGCCACATTCAAAGCCATCCTGGGCCACAAGTGGCCTGCGGGCCTCAGGTTGGGCAAGGTTGGTTCAGACATTAGAACTTTAAATCCTCAAAAATTCCTGAGAAACATTAACTGAATTTATAACACAGATGACTAAACTGTGTGTAGTTTATAAAATTTCCTTCAGTTTCTAGCTAAAGTGAGTTGAGGACTTGAGCTATCTCTGTGAATACTGCAGGAATATTGAATTCCTGAATACAGCAGGAAATTTGGAGGCAGAATGGTGATATAGAAACCTTCCAGCTTTCTATCACCAACTGAGTCATGGCAAAGAAGATGGGACCCAAGATTCTGCCAGCAGTCAAAGCCAAGAACCTAGTCTATTGCCTTTTTTTTTTTTTTTTTTTTTTTTTTTTTTTTTTTTTTTTTAATGTGGGTAGCTCTCTGGCTGGGAATAGAACCCAGACCGCAGCACTGACAGTGCCGAAGCCTAGCCACTACACCACCAGGGAATTCCCTATTGCATTTTAATTGCATTTTTTTTTAATTCATTTTTATTGTTAGACTTATTGGGGTGACATCTGTTAGCAAGGATTACATAGGTTTCAGGCATAAAATTCCACAGTGCATTGTCAACTTGATGCATAATAAGTTCACCACCTAATGTGACCCCTCTTTCCATCAACCTATTGCATTTTAAATGTGTCATCTGGGGGTATACAATGTAGGAAAATATTGTCCTATTTCACAATACCATACATTCACTGAATATTAATGTACATAGTGGTCCTGTAAGCTTTTTGAAGGTAGGCTTTATCACTTTTCATCTTCATAGTCTCAGCAAAATAGTTTCGAGAGCTAGTGATCAATATGAGTTCATTGACTTATTGATGCAATAGTAACATAGCACTTGTCACGAGACAACCAAAAATGCCTAAATTAGGGTTCCTGAATGCCTGTCAGTTATGTAGCCTCTGCCTTGGTATAACAATTTCAAGTTATTCTAATCCAGTGGTTCTCAACCTTCCTAATGCCGCGACCCTTTAATACAGTTCCTCATGTTGTGGTGACCCCCATAAAGTTATTTTCGTTGCTACTTCATAACTGTAATGTTGCTACTGTTATGAATCATCATGTAAATATCTGATAGGTATTTTTCGATGGTCTTAGGTGACCCCTGTGAAAGGGTCGTTCAACCCCCAAAGGGGCCGCGACCCACAGGTTGAGAACCACTGTTCTAATCCCTTAATACTTTAACCCTACTTCTGTGCCTATTACTAGATTCAAGTAGGGCTCAGTGACTCAAGGCTGTTAGTTCCATAAAATGAACAGGAACAAAATGAATAAAGCTTGTATTTTGCAGTTGTCCCGAGTATAGATAATATTTGCACTCTCTAAGCTCTTGTTTATGATTGAATACTCTTACCCTGAGGTAGAGAAGGCAGCAGGAAGGATGGTTCTTAAAGGATGGTCCCCTGGACAACATGACTTCCACTTGGAAATTTGTCAGAAGTACAAATACCTGGGCCCCACCCCAACTTACTGAATTAGAAGCTCTAGGGATAGAGCCCAGGAATCACTCAATTAATGCTTTAACAGGCCCTCTAGAATAATTGTGAAATTCACTACATTTTGAGAACCACATGGCTAGAGCAGCTTTTACTCCTCCAATAGGAAATTTGTCACATTTATAATTGTATTTTATTTATTTATTTATTTATTTTTTTGGTATGCGGATAGCTCCCTGGCGGGGAATCGAACCCAGGCTGCAGCGCTGACAGTGCCAGCGACAAAGACTTAAGCCACAATACCACCAGGGAACTCCTATAATTGTATTTTTCAACTTGAAGTTTCTTTCATGTGGCCAGATATACATTAGTAGGATTATAAAGCATGTTTTCATAAACATGGTCTTATTCATGTATGTGCACATATGTATGTATCTACATATGTATTAAAAAATCAGCGAAACATTTTTAAAATAAAACATTTTAATTCATATTCCCATAACAGTTATCTCTCAATTTTACTTTCTAACCTTTATCCATACATAAATGTCTTTACATAACCATAGAAATACACAATTTTTGGTTTACTCTTAAGTTGAAAATTATATGGTAAGCATGCTATAATAAAAGGTAACTTTTTTGGAGTTCCCTAGTGGTGTAGTGGCTAAGGCTTCGGCACTGTCAATGCTGCGGCCTGGGTTCGATTCCCAGCCAGGGAACTACACACATTAAAAAATAAAAAAAGATAACTTTTTAAATTCCCAGCCAGGGAACCACTAAAAAAAAAAAAAAAAGATTTTCTGATTTTAAGGTTAATAATACTTACTCCTGCCAGTCTTTTTTCTACATATTGATACCTTTT
The DNA here is from genome assembly GCA_004026885.1 of Lyroderma lyra. Taxonomy (NCBI): domain Eukaryota; kingdom Metazoa; phylum Chordata; class Mammalia; order Chiroptera; family Megadermatidae; genus Lyroderma; species Lyroderma lyra. The sequence continues at coordinate 60,846 of PVJL010007396.1, read as the reverse complement.
ATTTTTTACAAAATTGATAAAACTTTCAACACAATTTTACTGAATTTTATCTTTATAAAATTTTGCTATTCACCTTTTAATAATTGTATAAGCCTCTCTAGCTTGAGACTTTTTTTTTTTTTTTTTTTGGTGATTATTCGAAATGTCTCTGATTTCTTGGAAGTGCAATTATGGGGACAAAAAAGTAAACCTTTTAAAACTTCTTAAAAGACTTTTCATGTTCTTAGTCTTCATAGTTCTTCTAAATAGATGAAGAATATCTCACTATTATTATTAATTAATTAATTTATTTTTTAATGTGGGTAGTTCCCTAGCTGGGAATCAAACCCAGGCTGCAGCATTCACAGCACTGAAACCTAGCCACTACACCACCAGGGAACTCCCTATCTTGCTATTATTTTGTGTGTTCCTCTACTTCTCTCTGGTTGAACATCTGTGCCAGTTCTAAGCAGAGGTGATTTTGCCTTTAGGGGATACTGGGAGTATCTAGAAACATTTTTGGTTGTCAACAATTGTTAAGAGGTATTATTAGCATCTAGTGTAAATAGGTCAGGGATTCTGCCAAACATCCTGTATGTAATGCATAGGACAGCTCTCACAGCATAGAACTATCAGGCCCAAATTGTCAATAGTGCAGGGGTTGAGAAATTTTGTTGTTATATATTTAGCACTTACCCAAAATTCACATATCTTTCAATTTTAAATTATTTGAAATAAAAGTTCAAGACAGGACTTACTGGGTCAAAGTGCATAAATATTTCTGTGGCTTTTTTTTGGGGCGGGGGGGGTTCTCTGGCTGGGAATCGAGCCCAGGCCATGGCGTTGAGAGCACTGAAGCCTACACCACCAGGGAACCCCCTCTATGGCTCTTGATAATAGATTTCTACCACGTTTTCCAAATTACGTCTCTTGAAATGATTACATATTTATTTCTCTGCAGGCTAGGGAGCATCAGTTTTACTAGAATGCAATAAATGCATCCACTTAGCACTTTACATATGGCTTATCTCCAAGCCAGGTTCCTCTGGCTTGATATGAGAATGATTCTAAGTTTGACTTTGGAGCGACTTAAAGTGATTTCTGGTTTGACTCTTGTGCAATAGGTATGTTTTGTTTTAGGAGATTTTTCGATTCCAGAAATATTTTACTCTTTTTGTCCTCCTAGGGTTCTGTTATAACTCAAGTTGAAATGTCTCCTGCATAATTGAAGGCTCTCCAGAGTAGATACAGAATTCCAGAGTTAAACAACCAATCTGGGGAGAGGAGAGTGACAGGAGGGGGCAGGAAGGGGGAGAGGAGGAGCTTGTGGAGAAGAGGTAAGAGAAAAAAATTTGTATGCTGATTGTTTTTCCAAATGCTTTCCTTTAGGGTTATCTATTTAAAGAAAAACATAAACTGCTTTATTGAAACTCCATTCTTGGAGTTCCCTGGTGGTGTAGTGGCTTAAGGCTTTGACGCTGGCGCTGTCAACACTGCAGCCTGGGTTCGATTCCCAGACAGGGAACTACCCACCTACTACAAAAAAAAAAAAAAAAAGAAAGAAAGAAACTCCATTCTTGTAAGTCTACTCAGGATTACAAGGCACAAAAAGGTCTATAGCTCTATTAGCTGTATTTTTTTTCCATGATTAATAAATGTATTTGAGTGACTGTGTAAGGTTGCTGATATGTAGTGGTCTTAGACCAAACAATAATAGTTCCAATACTTTTTTCCAATATTATTTACCTCTAGGTCAGTTTCAATACTTCTATTATCTTCAAATATTATTATGTCAGTCTTAAAATATCAAGAAACTATAGTACTAGTATTTTTCCTCAGGTCTCCTGTTGAGAAGGATGGTTTTTCTTTTTGGTCTTTCATCCTATTATTTTTTTCCTTTTCTTCTACTCATCCTGTTCCCCAGAATAATTTTTTCCAAAGGAAATTAGGCATGATTTCTATCAATGTCTTATTAAGCTTGGCTTTAACTTCTGCTGCTCAAAGAATTTTGAAAAGCTAGAGCAGACATAACCAGTTTTTAAAAATTGATTTGCTACTATTTTACTTTTGTAAAATATTAGATCTTTTACCTCCTAGAAAAGAGACACAAGTGCCTAATTCATTATTCATACTTCATAGCCACACTATTGGTGTCAGAAACACTCAGATCAGTGAAACTGAAACATTTGGAAAATGCAGCAAGCTATATAGATGGCAGAAATGTGGAGTTTTGTGCAAAACTACATTAAATTTCATCCTATAGATGGCTGTCTTAAGAGATAGGGATTTGGATGACATTGTGATACCACAAGAATTTCCTTTCTTTACTTAATTTATACCCTAAAAGAACAAACTATCGAGGTGAGAGGATTTTCCTAACCACTCCAACTCATCTCATTTCAACCATTTCAAGTAAGTCACCCAGAGAAATCTCAGGGAAAGAACCGTTTCCCTAGGTAAAATACTGAAAATTTGTCTTGCTTTCAGATCAAATCTTTCCTAAATAAAAGAAGCTGCTACATTTTCAGGCAGTTTCCTAAGACTTATTACTGAATTTCAAACTATAGTTAGTTTAAAAAGTTGCTTATTTGGAAATTTAGAATCAACACTATTCTCTTCTTTGTCTGTGTATATATTTGCAAATACGGCATTTACAACATAAATAACTCTTTTTAGTTAGTGGAGCACTTTTGAATTTCCCATTAACAAGGCCGGATTCCCTGTTTTGTGTGTTTTTTTAATTTTTTCTGCTTTTCTTCGGTGAAATAACAAGCCAGTATTTGTGTTTAATTAAGCAAGCCCAGCTGTCCCGATTTCACAGTTGTTTCAGCTGCATGAAATTTGTCCGCGTGCTTCTTGAACGTTTTGGGGTGGGAGTTGGCAGCCACTGTCTACAAACGCAAGCCCGATGGACCGGGGGCGGGGGGGTCTCCTGCCCTGGACACGTCTCAGAGAAGCGGCTGAGACGACTCTAACCTGCAGACCCAGAAGCGGCGAGGAAAGCCACAGTGAGGAGTGGTCGTGCGCTCGTTTAAGCACGGGGCAGGGCGTGCTCTCAACATAGAGTGGCCACCCAGCCCGCGCACGCGCAGCCGCACCGTCACCGCTCCCGCCGTCTCCGGGGACCTTCTCCCTCCCGGCCTGGGGCTGTCCGCGGCGGCGCCTCATCTGGCAGGGCGGTTACTCTCAGCACGGGTTGCTCCTGGCGCTGTTTTTCCTGAAGTGTTGTCGGGGCTATGAAAGAGGAACACGTGTAGCGTGCCACAGAGGAGCTGTCGTGGCCGACGGGAGAGGCCCCTGCAGCGCTGGGGACGGGGACCTCCTGGCAGTGCAGGAGGCGCTCGGGCCGGGTCCTGTCTCGCAGCGGAATCTGAGCGGGAGGCCCGAGCAGGGTTCTTTGGCGGCCCAGCGACTTGCAGGCAATTCACGTGCGGCGCTATGGAGGAGCTCGATGGCGAGCCGACAGTCACCGTAAGGACGCCCTCGCGGTCCAAGGATTGAGTCTGCTCGTCACTGCAGGCTTGTCTACCCCCTGCCTCCTGCGAGGCGCCCGTCCCCTTCCCTCATGTTGCCACCGCCCGGAGGTCACATGAACTAGGTGCCCGTGTTAGGGTCGCAGTGGTCGCTGGGTTTCTGTTGCTTTGTACATTCAGAATACCTGGCCTCAGGCCTCACTCCGTCCCTCGCCCTCCCTTGCCTTCCGCCTTCCTACTCCGTTTTTTTTCCTGTTGGGCTAATAAGCGCTCTCGAACTAAGCAGAATATCTGGGGATCTTTTCTTCTAGCCAAATTTGGCTCCACATCGCAGCGCCGTGAGTTTGGCTTCTACTTGTGCTGCGCCGGCAGCCCAAGGTTTACTAAATGTATTTAGTCTCTCTGGATACTATTTCTTTTTTTATCGCTGTTTGTTTTCAGTTTGATCTGAACACTCAAGTTGAGTCAAGTGCTGCTAAAGTGCAGCTAATCTATGATAAGAGATTCATGACTTTTAGACACAAGACACCTACCGTTCCCCCTGCCTGGAATGTTCTTTTCTTTATTATTTCTTGCACATTTTTTCAAATGCAAGTTCCAGCAGCCGCTGTCTTAGAAAAGCCTTCCCTAACCTCTCGGAATAGGTCACATACCTCCACCCATTTTTAGCTTGTTCTGCACCTCTTAGCTCTTGGTAACCTGTAAGCCCCTCACACTGCAAGTTGCCTGACCCTGTGTTTTAGCCTTTTAGAACGTTGAGATACCTACAGTTTTCAGCTAAAGCTGTCAGATTGCAAAGCAGTATTTGACAAAACAAAAATTGAAAATAGGGGTCATTTCAAAGCTGACAGGGTAAAATGAGGCATGAGATCTTAAATCTTAGTTAATGTGAGTTATGCTCTATAAAACTTACTGCTGTAGGGTGTTAAATTTTAATACATGTAAAGTACTTTAAATAGTAACTATCCATCAAGGACTATGTGAGTGTTTGCAGGAAGAAAATTTAGAATCAATCACCAGAACTTTTTTCTAACTTTCCCTCTCCCACGTATGTCAGAATCTTGGGTTGGGGAACTTTCCCAGTACCCTGTGCTACCCTGGAGAGCCACTGCTTTAATACTGCCCCGTGATAATGAGCCTTGCCTTTACAAATGGAATGAAGATGATATCAGCTTATTTTTATCCCGATAATGATAATTGACTTGTGACAGCCCAGCTCTGTATTGGTTCTGGGGACACAAGGTAGAAAAGTGGTTGGCCTTGTGGGCACACATAGGAGCATTACTTTAGTAGAACTCCATAGTCTAGAGTCTGAAGCTCAACTCTGCAGGTTCAAACTCAGTCATGTCTGTATTGCTTACTTGTTAAATGACTGTTAGACCTTTCTAAGAACTGAATGTACTTGTCTTAATTTTTTTTTTTTTTTTTTTTTTTTTTGGTATGTGGGTAGTTCCCTGGCTGGGAATCGAACCCAGGCTGCAGAGTTGACAGTGCCAGTGCCGAAGCCTTAAGCCACTACACCACCAGGGAACTCCTGAATGTACTTGTCTTGAGATAAGACTATTGCCAGCCAAATTGTGTGCCAAAAATGTTTATTGAGTGCCAACTCTATGCCAGGGTCTCTTCTGGGCAGTGAATGAGAATCTTAGAGATTCCTGTCCTTGTGGGTTTTCATCTATTTATGGGGCACATGATAACCATGTAGGAGAATCATTTCAGGCACTGAGAAATGCTTTTACAGAGGTCTAGATGAGAATTAATGATAGCTTGGTTTAGACTGGTAGAAGTGGAAAATGATTGGATTCAGGCTTATTTAAGACTAGAAGGGGTACCCTGGTGGTGTAGTGGCTAGGCTTCCGCGCACTCACCGCCGCAGTCTGGGTTCTATTCCTGCTCAGGGAACCAACCAACCAAAAAAAAAAGGTAGAACAGGCGTTATTGATAGATTGGACACAGGTGATGAGGGGAAGAGACGAATCAAGGATTACTCCTAACATTTGGGGAAGGTTTTATCCCAATGAAGGAGTGAAATGAATTTTGAGAGTGAGCCTCGAGTTTTTTGGCTCTTGATATTGTGGTTATAGCTCTAGAGGTTAGACAATCTGTAAAGGTATAGATTAGGCAGTTGGAGGTAGGAAGCTGAGCCTCAAAGGGATTGGTATGAGTTGGAGAGAAAAGTTGAGTGTCATTATTAAGAGATGGCACAGAAGCTACGGGATTAGAGAGCTCTGTCTTTTTAGTGAGTAAAAATTTAATTACTTTTAACTTCCCTCTTTCTAAACTGCTCACCTCTAAATGACAATATAGTAAATTATTAGGCTGGAGCTTTCCCTTTTTTTTTTTTTTTTTTTGCTTTTTGGTATGTGGGTAGTTCCCTGGCTGGGAATCGAACCCAGGCCGCAGTACTGACAGCACCAGTGCTGAAGCCTTAAGCCACTACACCATCAGGGAACTCCCTGGAGCTTTTCTTTTTATCAACACTCAGGAAGTGGTAGGCCAGGTTGAGGTGCCCAGCAGTCACTTGCTTACTCAGGCTCACAGTCTAATAGACTGGGCTGATGTCAACCACATTCAGCTGTGTACATGGATTAGCACTTAATAGCTTTCATGACCACTGATTCTAGGATATCTGCAAGTCAGTTGCAGTGTTTGGTAAGAATAACAGTTTCTTTGTCTTATTTTTTACTAGTTGATTCCAGGAGTGAATTCTAAGAAGAGGCAACTGTGTTTTGACTGGGGTGCTGGGGATATGCTGGTGTGTGAAACCTCCTTCAACCAAAAAGGTAGTTAACCATTTTTTCTTCCAGATTATCTGTCTTTGCACATTTAGTGTTTTGTGTTTTTTTTTTTTTCCTCTTTAATTCCCTCACATTTGACTAGCTGAGGATTGAGGCATGATACTGTTGAAGTTATTTTGTACCATTTTTATTTTTGAAACTTTAGCTATTTAAAGATTTTCATTGATTTATGAGACCTGGCACATGTTGAGTCCAGGAAAAACAATTAGTAATAGCCTTTCTGGTGTTAAAGTTTTTCTTTATATCTAAAAACTTCAAGTTTTTCTCCCTTCTTGTCTATAGTGACTCAATTCCTTTCATAGCAGCCCCCTTATTGTGAAACTGCAGATCTCATAGCCCTTACCTTTATTTTATCATTGTGAACTCATTTGATTCTGTAGGCTATTGCTAACATAGCACAAATGAGCTGGAGAGAGAAATGACTTGTCCTTGGCTTTGTTTGCTAAGTTCCATGAGGTACTGGACATGAACTTTTTCCTTTTGATACAGACTCACACTAGTAGCAAGATAAAGCTGAAATCCTTTTTTTTGTTTTTTGTTTTTTGTTTTTTTTTTTTTTTTTTTTTTTTTTTTTTTTTTTTTTTTTTTTTTTTTTTTTTTTTTTTTTGGTGGTTCCCTGGCTGCAGCATTGAGAACACTGAAGCCTAGCCACTACACCACTGGGGAACCACCCTGAAATCTTTTTTTTTTTTTTTATGTGGGTACCTCCCTGGATGGGAACCGAACCCACGCTGCAGTGCTGACAGCATCAGAACCTTAAGCCACTACACCACCAGAGAACTCCCTGAAATCTTGACATTTAATTTTGCTTTCTCCTTTTCAAGAGAGAAGTATCAATTGAAGAGATTTTCCTGCAAGTCCTTGACAGCTTCTTTATCTACCTGTGGAGTTTTTTCTCTTTTATAAAGAGCAGATTGAGCTAATGAAAGCCTTAGAATTTTGGTATATTGTAATATGGTGTGCAATTCATGTAAAAAAAAATTTTTTTTTTTTTTTTTGGTGGTTCCCTGGCTGGGAATCAATCATGTACATTTTAAGCTATGTAGTTTTTCTTGATTTTGTAGTTAACAGTTGTCTCTAAAGTAGCTAAGTATGTCCACATGGTCTGTTTTCATACTTAATGGGAAAGCTTATCAACATTTCTAGTTTGTCCTCTATTGTTGAAAATACAGGTTTTCTTTAGTTTGTTTATGTCTATTGAAATCACATTCAAGACAAGTCATTGGACATCATCACAACTTGTTTGAGAAACTATCATGTAAGAAATTTCCTCAAGTTGGTGGTTTATAATTTATATAGAGCCTTTTCATTGCTGTTGCGAAATAGTCAATTCTTGAGTCTTTGTTTTAGGGATAATGGTAGTACAAAGTAATATAAAAAATTTTGCTTTGTTGGGAGTTCCCTGATGGTGTAGTGGCTTAAGGCTTTGGCGCTGGCGCTGTCAGTGCTGCAGCCTGGGTTCAATTCCCAGCCAGGGAGCTACCCACATCCTTTAAAAAAAAAAAATAATAATAATAATAAAATTTAAAAAAACCATAAAAAAATTTTGCTTTGAGGTAATACAAAACTTTAGCTATAGGTTATCTTATTTATTGAATTTTGCATAGGCTAATACTAAATGAGTTTACTTTTTTCCAGTATATTTCAGTTGATGGAGATGAAAGGTAGTTCCATGTATGCTACAGAGTGGAGGAGTAAAGTCAGAATAAACACTTGTGTTTAAAAATTCAGGGGAGGGAGTTCCGTGGTGGTGTAGTGGCTAAGGCTTCGGCGCTGTCAACGCTGCGGCCTGGGTTCGATTCCCAGCCAGGGAATTACCCACATAAAAAATAAAATAAAATAAAAATAAAAATTCAAGTGTGGATAATTGATAAATAATAATTTGTATCTTTTTTTTGGTAATTTTTAATTTTTTTGGTATTTATTTTTAAATAAATGAAATCAATAGCAAAGAAGCTGAAGTTATTTTAGGGCAGATTCTTTTAAGAAAATGATAGTAATAGATGTTTAATTTTTTTTTTTCCCTGTTTTGTTTCAGGAAAATCAGAGATTGCGCCCAGCTGCCCTTTTATCTATATAATCCGGAAGGATGTAGATATTTATTCTCAAATCTTGAGGAAACTCTTCAGTGAATCCCATGGAATCTTTGTGGGCCTCCAGAGAATTGAAGAAGAATTGACTGGAAAATCCAGAAAAGCTCAGTAAGTAGGCAGTTGATAAGTGTTGAAGTTCAGAGCTAAATTGTGAAAAGCCCAATGAAATGATCTTTGTCCTTTTACATGATGGGTGGATCACCTAGAAAAATAGGGGACTCCTGGTTCTACTTTGTGTCCTCTGTTCTGGGCAGTATAAGTGGTCAGAGATGAAACTTAATAAAATTTTCTTGTTTATATTCCTACTCATTTACTCTCCAAAGAAGAAATTTAGGCCAAATAAGTGCTTGAGACTTGTTGAATGAGGTCCTATTATTGGGAAATTTTGAAATTAATATAAAAATGAGGGGTTTTTTCCTCCCTCTTTTCTTTTCTTTTCTTTTTTTTTTTTTTAAAGAAACAATTTTTTAAATTATTTTGTTTTATTTATTTATTTATTTTTATGTGGGTAGTTCCCTGGCTGGGAATCGAACCCAGGCCCAGTGCCGAAGCCTAGCCACTCTTTTCTTTTTTTAAAGAATTATTCTCAAGGCATTTTTTTGGCAAGAGACCAGAAGACTACTGTTTATACCCTAGGATTGTTTGAAGTGTGGTTTGTGCATTAACTATATCACTGTCAGGTCCTTGTTAACTGCAGATTTCTGGGCCCCACCTCAGATCATCAAAATCACAATTTCTGGGGGTGAGTCCTAACATGTCTAGGTGAGTATTAAGCGCAGTAGAGTTTGAGAACCCCCTGTGGTAGGTTTTTATCAGTGTCCACTCATATGGTTAGGCATGAGCAGTGTTGGTATTTGTGTTGTAAAAACAAAACAGTTGTTCCCTCCTCTCGTTTCCCCTGGACTTTCACAGCACTACCACACTCACACCACTTCTACACCAGATGTGTATGGGTTTCCCTACCAAGCAGTTCCGTGACGCCAGCTGAGTGTCCTGTATTTTAACTCAATTCTGACACCATCATTCTGAAGATAGCATCACATTCCAAATGTTCAGGGCCCAGTTCCATGGCACTGCCCTGAACTTCAGATGCATAGTGCAAGTAGTGGATCCCCAGGTAACCCACAACTTCTGCCTGACTTGGCCACAAATTAGAGGTTTCCAGGATCCCCTACAATCTGATTAATTTATTAGAGTGGCTCACAGGGCTCAGGGAAATACTTAGTTTACCAATTTATTAAAATATGATAAAGGATACAGATGAATAGCCAGATGAAGAGATATGTAGAGTGACTCCATGGTACACGGGGAGCTACTTCTTTAGTTGACCGTGTAGGCCTACAAAACAACCTGACACAGGCTGCCTCTGTCAGTGCACACACCACAACAATTTGACTAACTAGTGTCCTGTTTAATCAAATAACTATTGATGGCATTAAAAATACCTTTGCCTGTGGTACGCTCTGTCAGTGGGTAACAAAGCAACAGGTTTTCCTCAGTTTCATTTCCTACCAAGTACCTCACGATGACAAGCAAAATAGATAAATCAGCAACATCTACACTTTCATCGACCTGGATGGAAGAGAATTTACTTTTTCTAATTCTATCTATTACTACAGCTTCAGCATCATCAGACATTTCCTGAATTTGTCAAGACATTGTACTTTTTTTTTTTTTTTTTTTTTTTTTTTTTTACATGGGTGGTTCCCTGACTGGGAATCAAACCCAGGCCGCAGTGTTAACAGCACTGAAGCCTAGCCACTACACCACCAGGGAACTCCTTCATTTTTAAATAGAGTCAATAGGTGCCCTGTGGGTCTCTTCATTTAGAACTAATGTTTTTCCTGGTAAAGATCTTGATAACTGACAATCACTTGCTTTCTTGTGGATGTTTGTTTGTTTGTTTTGGTTTTGGTTTTTTGTTTGTTTGTTTTTTTTTGGTGGTTCCCAGGCTGGGAAACGAACCCAGACCATGGTGTTGAGAGCGCCGATTCCTAGCCACTGCACCACCAGGGAACCCCTGTTTGTTTTATTCTATCATTTCTTTTTCTTTTTCTTTTCTTTTTTTTTTTTTTTTTTAACGTTATTTTGATTTAATTTTAGACTTACAGAAAAAGTACAAAATAATAGATTTTTGTACATCTCTCACCCAGCTTCCCTAATGTTACTATCTCATATAACCATATCACTGTTACTTAAACTCTGAAACAAACACTGATGAAATGTGATAAACTTTGAATTTCACCAATTTTTCCACTAATGTCCTTTCTCTTCTGCAACTGAATTGAGGTTGAATTTAGGTTTTTTCTCTTCAGTTTCTTTTTTTTTTTTTTTTTTTTTTTTTTTTTTTTTTTTTTTTTTTTTTTTTTTTTTTTTTTTTTTTTTTTTTTTTTTTTTTTTTTCTTTTTGGTATGTGGGTAGCTCCCTGGCTGGGAATCGAACCCACGCCGCAGCGTTGACAGCGCCAGCGCCGAAGCCTTAAGCCACTACACCATCAGGGAACTCCCTCTTCAGTTTCTTTCATAACCTTGACACTTATGAAAAATATTGACTGATTATTTTGAAAACTATTCCTCAATTTGGGTTTGTCTGATGTTTTCTTATGATTGGGCAATGGTTGTGGATTTTTAGAAAGAATACCACAAGTGGTATGATATGTCCTTCTCAGTATATTATGTCATGGGATTCGTGTTGTTGATTTTTTTATTACTGGTGAGGTTGATTTTGAGCACTTGGGTTAATGTTATTTCTACTGGATTTCTCCACTATAAAGTGACAGTCTTTCCCTCTGTACTGATAAGTATTTGGGGGAGAAATTTTAAGACTGTAAACTTCTCAAATTTTCAACCACTAATTTTAGTGTCTATCAGTGCAACATTTAATATCAATACGGACTCATGGGTATATATTTCATTCCAAGGGTTACATATTGTATTTTATTCACACGTATTTTATTCCAAGGGTTATGTTGTATATTATTTATTTTGTTGCTGAGGTTGTTCCAGCTTTGGCCATTAGGAGCTCCTTCAAATTGGCTTCTGTCTTTCAGCAAACTCCTGTCACCTATTCTATCTTTCTGTTACCACAAGATGTTTTAGACTCATCCTGTATGCCATTTCATTTTTTGTAGGTTGGTTCTTGTGAGTAAAAACTACCGATCAGTCCTAAGAGCATGCATGGAGGAAATGCACCAGGCTGCAGGTAAGTTTTGTGTGTGTATATATATGTGATAGTTAAAGTAGTCACCTGGCTATAAAGATTACAAGGTAAAATCCAATTGACATTCCAGTTCAGAACTCTTACTTTTCTATCTTAATTTTTTTTTGTCAATCATCTTGAGTACATTTTTCAAGTTAGAGCATATAGAATTACAGGTATGAGGCTAAAGAACCAAAGGAAGGATCTTTGAACATTGCATTCCTAGCTCTTTGACCTTAGATTTTGTTTGTTTGTTTGTTTGGGTTTTTTTTGGTAGTATGTGGGTAGTTCCTGGCTAGGAATCTAACCCAGGCCGCAGCGTTGACAGTGCCGGCACCGAAGCCTTAACCCACTACCCCACCAGGGAACTCCCTGACCTTAGTTATTTAAGTCACCATAACCATGAGAACCATGTGACTCCCAGGTGCCAGGTAGCATCTTGTATAACATGGTGACCTCTGCATTTGCTGCGTTGCAGTTGGAAGTGCCGCTTGAGGGTCCTGGTTTGAGAATCATTGATCTATAGCAAAGAGCTATGAAGCATTTTTTTAAAACTATAGTGAAAATAGGTGGTCATTAGAAGAAACAAAGACATAAGCCACAGAACCTGGTATGTGAAGTTGTATCAATAAGACTAAACGTTCCATTGCTCACTTAAAATGTTCTGTGTTTTGTTAGTCGCTGCTCAGGATTCAGCCAGTGGCCACCAGTTCAGCATCCAGGTAGGAAGCGGGGCTGCCTTTGTTATACTGGCTCTATTATGTCTTCCTGTGTCCTCGGTGCACACCTGGGTGGTTTTGCAAAAACTGTATTTTGCAGAATCTCTTTTTTCCTCATAGACGGGCAACTCCTTGGAGTGGTAGGTAAGGATCGTCTTGAACTTCCTGGTGCCCTTTCAAGGCTGAGCACATTGTAACAAAGGATGTGCTTGATAAATATTTTGTGAGTTTCCAGTTCTTATGGGAAATAGAAATGCTAACCACATTGTGTTATCTGAGATACTGAGCTGAGCTTTTAGAACCACTGCTTAGTGTCATAAACTGTCCTCAACTCTTGAACCCAGAGCTTTTACTGAGCCGCAAGTTTTTATACTTAGATGAAGCTGGAAGATGACTAAAGAATTCTGTTTCTCTGATAGAATCTTTATATTGTTCAAACTCTGTGGTTACTAGGGACTGATGCACTGTCTCTGAAATCAACAAAGCATTTCTTTTCCTTTACACATAAGGTGTTCTGTGCTTGTGCACAGAAGAATGGTGGGGAAGGGGAGACTGTATTCCTAAGGGCAGAGTCTAGTCCTGATTTATTTTTGGATCTTATATTAGGTTTGCCTTTTTATAGACTGTTTCCTAAAGTTCATTTCTTTTTTTTTGCTTTTTGGTATGTGGGTAGCTCCCTGACTGGGAATCGAACCCAGGCCGTAGTGCTGACAGCGCCAGCGCCTAAGCCTTAAGCCACTACACCATCAAGGAACTCCCAGTAAAGTTCATTTCTTTGAATTCCAAGTTCATAATTTTTGCTCTATCTATATTTATTTAATTAATTATTTAATTATTTAATTATTTAATTATTTTTTTTTAGTAGCGAGTAGTTCCCTGGCTGGGAAACGAACCCAGGCTGCAGCGTTGACAGCGCCAGCACTGAAGCCTTAAGCCACTACACCACCAGGGAACTCCTCTATCTGTATATTTCTTAAAATACTATTTATTGAATATTTTTCTAAACTTTTATACTCAGAGCCTCTTCATCAAGGTCATGGGTGTGATAACCTAGTTTTATTTTTCTAATGTGCATTAAACTAAGACTTCAACCTTTAGTCTGAGTCCCATCCCCTAAAATTCTCTCACTGGCTGCCCTGTGGGAAACCCTGCTGTGGGTATAGTCAGTAAATGTTGAGTTAATGATTGACTATCCTGTGATCCAAGCCCTTCTTTGTTCCTTTATTCTAAGAGCAAGTCTTAGGAATGTTTTCAGTAAAATATTTGTCTCCATTTCTTCCTTCTTTAGATCTCCATTTTGTCAGCAATGGAGCTCATTTGGAACCTTTGTGAGATTCTTTTTATTGAAGTAGCCCCAGGTGAGCATGGATTCTTCCTGTGTCAGAGATGTTCTGCCCTTTCTTTTGTCCTTCCTGTGTGTTTGATGAGTGTTTGTTGCCTAGAATGTTCTTTTTACCACTTTTCATCAACACAGATCAGAAAGCATTGCATGACAGCCAAAGAAGCCTGCCATTTCGTCAGGTTCTGCAAAAGCGTCAGACAGAATGCCTTCTAGAAACCTGAAGTGTTAGGCAGATGACCCTTGAAAAATATCAAGAAAACAGATATTAAACTAGTGTGTGTAAGGGATGGCCGTCATTATTTGTATTATGGACTGATCAAGCTTTAGAAAGTGTTAGAGAAGCTAGGGGAGAGGCATGGAGCAGGTTCTTCCTCAGCCTGCAGAAGGAACCAGCCCTGCCAGCAAAGGAAAAAGAATGTTTTAGGGATGTGAGGAGGGGTTAGGAGGTGGGAGGCAAAGTCACTTTTAGAGTTCTGTTGCTAGTGATTGGCGTGGGGGCAGCCCTGTGCAATAACTGATCACTTTGATTTATTTTGTTGATCTTGAATTAAATTATGGTCAGTACAGTATCCTAGTGTGAGGGGGCTCTCTGGAGACACTCACAAGCGTTTTTGTATTTTAATGGTTTATGTTTGCTGTTACCCATACATGAGTGTTAATAGTAACAGCTATTTATTCTCCTGCTAAGGTATCAAGCAACTTGCAGTTAACATTAGTTGTTTGTATGCCTGCCTCCAGTAGATGTTGAGGGCTGTCACTATGTTTTTTTGTTTGTTTTGTCACTATGTTTTTATCACCTAGCACCTAGTCAGTGCCGGTCCCTAAATGGCCATTACTTACATCGACACTGAGTATTGCATAGTCTTGAAGAATCTGGAGGTGGGGGGGAGTGGTGAGATCTGGGTTTCATGTTCAACCCTTTCCCGGAGTCAGTGAAAGGTGTTGCTGCTTGGCACAGAGGAAGTATTTCATAAAAGTACATTTGCTAGACCAGTCCTCTATTAGGACCACATGTGTGCTCACTTAACAGGGATAACCACTTCCTACATAACTTGTCTGCCTTACATCGGTCTGTACTATGGGACAGTGGAATTTGTTGCACAGGATGCTGAGGTTTTTGTGTGTGACGAGAGTCTCTCCTCCCAGCTGGCTTTCTCCTCCTTCACCTACTTGACTGGGTCCGATTGCATGTGTGCGAGGTGGACAGTTTGTCGGCAGATGTTCTGGGCAGTGAGAATCCAAGCAAACATGAGAGCTTCTGGAACTTGGTAAGGATCCCGTGCAGGCTGGGCCTCCCTGCCTTCCATGTCATACCCTGTTTTCCCCAGTTGCTCGCAGGAACCACCCTGCCAACAAAGGCCTAAGGGTTGCCTACTGAGCCTGTGTGTACTTAACCTGGCTCTTTGAGACTATGATTATTGGGGATGCTCTTAGACCTTTTCTTCGTTGCTCCACGGGGGAGTTTAGAACTAACTTATGTAAGAAAGGTAATGCTTTGTAGACTTTCCATTGAGAAGGGAAAGTTGGTTTCTTTGTGCATCGAAGGGAGAGAAGACGTGAAGATAAAACAAAATTGATGATAATGGGTTGGGTGGGGTGTTGATGTTAATGAGCAAGAGGGGTTGTTTTGAGGTGATAGAACTCTTCTAAAACTGGATTGTGGTGATGGTGCACAACTCTGGAAACCTATTAAAGCTCACTAAATTACACACTTAAATAGTTGAATATTTATGGTGTATAAATTATAACTGGGTAAAGCTACTAAAAACAAAAAGATTGGTTATCCCATAATCATTTTGGATTATCAGTGTGGGAGTTACCATGTGTGTCGGGAGTGTGTATGTGTCTGATGTAAGTATTCTATGCCTATGAGAGCAATATTTTCTTCCATTCACCTCTATTGGCTGGTGACCCAAATGGGAGGGAGTAGAGAGGAGGTGCTAGTTGACTTGAATAATGGAAAGTTGATTAAACTTATAAAATCTGGAATTCAGGTAAGTTGCCTTTGAGGCTATTTCTGGGCCTTTTGGTCCAACACCAACCCATAGGGCTATTATATTAGTTAAAGGACGTAAATGTGTCCAAATTAGTTGATAGATACAGTAAAGAGCTCCTATTTTACTCCTGAGTTGGGGGTGAGGGGTACATTGGAGTGTTGAGCAAATGAGCACATTTAGGTTTTTAAAGCCTCTTCTGGCAGCCTTTGCTGAAGCAGAGATACTAGTCTGGGAGCTATAGTACTGAACCAGGCAAAGATGATGGTGACTTGGACAAGGTAGGAGCTGAATAGAGGACATGGTGAGAAGTGATTAGATCTGGTTGCAGTTTAAAGATGTTATTGGGATTTGCTAGTGTGTTGGATATGGGCATGTAAGAAATAGAAGACTATGTGGGAAAATCAAGTTGGTGAGTTGCTGGTGACCAGGCATTTACTTTTTAAAATATGTTATGTTAAAGATGCCTTTGAGATCCAAGTGGAGACATGGACTAAATAGTAGGATATGCAGGTCTGGAATTCAGAGAAGGAAGTCCAGGCTAGGAGAAAAATTGAGGACTTGTCAGCATATATATCCTTGACTTTTTGAGCATGACTTAGAGTAAGAAAATATTTTACATTGTATATTTTACCTTTATACTTGTGTGTATATACTCTTGATTCTCATTATTTGTGATAGTATGTTCTGTAAAGTCACCTGGAATGCCATATTAGTGATTACTGAACCGTTGCTCCTAGGGGAAGTAACAGGGTTCCTTCGAGTCTTGGGTCACAATATTTTTGTCAGCTGATCAATATATCACCTCGTTTTATGCATGTTTCTGTTTAAAGACACCTTATTTAATATGCATTGTTGATTATTTATTTATTTATTTATTTATTTTTTGTGGTCCTTGGCTGGGAGTCAAACCCAGGCCGACAGCGTTGACGGCGCCGAAGCCTAGCCACTGCGCCACCAGGGAACCTCTGCATTGTTGATTAACATAGAACTCATAGCCAACAGCACTATAATGCATGCCTTAACAAAGCTTGTCTAACATGTGTTGTTTTCCACATGGCCATCACAGGTGGGGATGCTGGATAGCACTTTAGCACTATGCTTGGGTGCCCTAGCACTAAGTATATTACGAAAAAGACACTTGTTTAGCATAAGAACTGATACAGAAAGTTAGAGCACTGCCTTGTTTGACCTCAGCTGGGAATGTGTACATCAAGTGCTCATTTTTCTGCTGCTCTGCGCATGTCCACAGGTGATGGTGACAGCACCTCAGATGTTGATTTTTGGGGTTACAGATAAATTTTAGCAGGTAGACAAATTTACAAATATGGAATCTGTTGTTGTTATTGTTGTTGTTGTTTATGGGTAGTTCCCTGGCTGGGAATCGAGCCCAGGCCACAGTGGTTTTTTTTTGTTTTGTTTTGTTTTTTTTTTGTCAGCTTTTTGGTATGTGGGTAGCTCCCTGGCTGGGACTTGAACCCAGGTCACAGCGTTGACAGTGCCAGCGCCGAAGCCTTAAGCCACTACACCATCAGGGAACTCCCCCCCAGGCCACAGTGTTGACAGCGCCAAAGCCTTAGCCACTACACCACCAGGGAATTCCCAAATATGGAATCTGAATAAAGAGGATTGATTACATTTACGCCAAGTATATATGAGGACTGTCCAGCCATGTAATATGAAAAATCGAGGCTTTTACGTGTGGATATTTTTCCAGACAGCCCTCATGTATGAATGCTTGTATTTGAACTGAAACTTTTATGAACCAATGCTTTATTTGATGTATTCTGATTTTTTTTTTTTAAATGTTGTATTTCATTTACTTTTTTAAAGTTGGCCACAGCCTATAATGGGTTACATCATACTGAAAAGCACAGTACAGGTTAAAACCACAAGACCAGCTGAGCCAGAATACCTTTGGGGGGAAGGAACCAGCACGCTGTCCCAAGGCTAGGAAGCCAAAGTGTGGATTGAGGAGGTGGCTTCCCGGCCTCCTGTGAATGCTCATGTTCCCGGGTGTCCTCCCAGGTGACCATCTTGGTGCTGCAGGGCCGGTTGGATGAGGCCCGACAAATGCTCTCCAAGGAAGCTGATGCAAACCCCACTTCTGCAGGCATGTGCCGAGTCCTGGGGGACCTGATGAGGACTATGCCCATTCTCAGTGTATGTGGGAACAGCCCTGCTCTGCTGGGTCGTGGGAGATGTGTTCATTAAGCTTAAGGGGTTTGCATGGTGATAGCATCTCACTGTGCTTCTCTCCCCTTAGCCTGGTAACACACAGACACTGACAGAGCTGGAGCTGAAGTGGCAACACTGGCACGAGGAGTGTGAGCGGCACCTCCAGGATGGCATGTTTGCCTCCAGTCCACCCCTGGAGAGTCTCTGCAAGGTCTGTGCAAAGCAAGTCCAGGTTGAGGTCCAAGGTGGCTTCCCGAAGGAGCTGTGGCACCCAGCACAGTGATGGTAGAAACTCGGTCCTCCTTGCCCAGGGCTACCCATTCCCTGCTGGGAAGGAGATAGCTCCGGACCAGGTCTAATTGAGATCAGGAGAATTCAAAGCATTTCCCCTGGCGCTAAGGGGAAAACATTTCTCCCCAGATCATGTTGGGAGACGAAGCTGCCATGTTGGAGAAGAAGGACCTTCTGAGTAACTGGTATCATTTCCTGGTGACTCGGCTCCTGTACTCTCATCCCACTGTAAAACCCACTGACTTGCACTTCTATGCGCAGGTGAGTCTGAGCTCTGTGGGGTGAGGTGGGGAGTGGAAATCCTAGGGCTCTGCTCCCTGCTGGGTCGTTTTCATCATGTGGCCTCTGAGTTGAACCTCCCTGGAGAGCAGGAAGGGGCTTTCCTTTTGCCCCTTTTGAAGGACCCCCATCACCCTTCTCCAGGATTCCCTACACAGCAGCCCTGCCAATCCCCCTTGAGTCTCTGGTTTCATCCAGGGATTGAGTGGGTCATCACCTTTCCACAGTCCAGCCTTGACCTGTTTCTGGGAGGTGAGAGCGTCCCAGAACCCCTAGACAACATCCTGATGGCAGCCTTCGAGTTTGACATCCACCAAGTGATCAAGGAATGCAGGTAGGACATGCTGCACCACCCCCAATCTGACCATCGTCAGTGTGTGATTCAGTGGCATTGCGTACACTCACCATGTTGTGCAACTGTCACTATCATCCTTTTCTAGAATGTCCCGTTCCTTTTTGCTGGTGTCTTAACCTTCTGTCCGCTTCCTTCCCCAGCCACATGGAAGATGGCTTTTCTTTGGACAAATTTAGGGACTTTACTGAGGCATGAGGACTACCATGTTTATAACAATTTCCATTTCAGGAATGTTTATTTAAAATAACATAGTAGGAAATTACTTTGATATTTAAAATCCAGAAAAAGCCAACCAACCTATTCCTTCCTTTTCTTTGCTTTTCTTTTTTTTGGGGGCGGGTGTGGGTATTTCCCTGGCTGGGACTCGAACCCACGCCGTGGCGTTGAGAATGCCGAAGCCTAGCCACTATACCACCAGGGAACCCCCCCACCCACCTATTTCTTGAAACCCGATGGACATGCAGCCACCTTAAGAGATAGCACTTCCCAACAGTGTCACACTCTGAGCCAAGGACTCCTGCACCGTGGGGCCCTTGGCTGGGTCTGTTCAGAGCAGGGCGTCTGTACCAGCCCTCCTCAGAAGGGTTTCTCAACATTGTGTTGAACCTTCAGCAAGGTGGGAAAGGGAGTGTCAAACGTGATGAATCAAAGGTAAACCTTTCAGAAATTTTAGATATCGTCACCCTTCCGTGCAGCCTGGACAGGAGTGGGTGTTGCACCGAGGGAGAAGGTGGCGACGGCAGCAGGCCTTCCTCAAGTAGCAGGTTCACTGCCTTCGAGCGGGTCCATCTCAGTAGATCTGGGCAATGGGAAGGGTTCCCCTCCTGTCACCTGCTCTTGCTGTTTTGACTGGAAAAAGCCAAGGCTTCAAGAAAATGATGTTAGATTTGGAGGGGAAAAGTGGGTTGCATGACCTTTTTTTCACGCATCTGTAAAATGTAGAGACTTCAGTTGGAGCTGGAAGATGACTTCTGAAATTCAGCTGATGGCGGTTTGGCAGGGGCATCTGTATGGAGAGACGGTAGTGAGAATGATTTAAAAAGGCACACACACATCATCATGTGGCTTTGTCAGCGTCTCTGCCTGTAACTGGAATTAATTCCCAGTCTCTTACAGCAGTGGGCTGTGTGCACCAGGTCTTCTCCTTCAGAAGCCATGTCTGGATTTTTAGGAACAAAATAGATTTGCGCAGAATCAGGAAGAAGGACACAAAGGGAAAGCATCCTGTTTCTTTTCAGTGACAGTAGAAGAAAAAGGGAAGTGCCAGTGAAGTTGTATGGATGCACCAGAAATCGGCATCACCCTCACGTCAGTCACACGGAAGGAGGGGTCGGGCTCACAGACCCTCAGTCTGGGCACCTCTGCCCTGGCAAGCAGGAGAGGATCTGAGGTAGTTCTCTTAGCTGTAAGTCTTGGCACTTGGGTTTTTCTGACCAGGAAGATGCTTCCTACTCTTCTGAAAGAGGTGCTGAAAAGCAAGTCCTAGGACCTCATCCTGGGAATTGGGAGAGGGGCTGGAGTGTTTGCAGGGAGAGAAGCAGAGCTTTAGAAATGTGCCCTCCTGAATGAGGAAGGATTGGATTTGGGGCCTTGCGAGCTCTGGCTTTCTCATGGGTTGTACTGTGAGACCCCAGCTTGGTTCCCAGCAGAGGGGAGAGTTGGGCCAGTGAGCTGATGGGATAGGGAAGCCTGGCTGCCTGTGGGTGTGTCGTCAGCTGGGTTTGTGACTACTTTGTGAAAGGGGATGAGGGGAATCCTTTCTAAAGGCTCTAGAAGGGAGGTTTCTGAATGGCACCTGATTACCTGCTGCCAACTGTGCCAGACCAGAAGGGTCAAAGAGGGCAGGGAGGGATCTCGAATAGAGTGAAAGGCCTGTGGAGGCCACAGTCCCATCAGCCCCTGCTGAGGGACCACGTGTTTGCTTGTCATCCCCACAATTGAAAGGAGAAGTCAGGGGTCCTCCGTGGGTTCATTTCCTCCCCTCTGGCTTGCAGCTTCCTCTAAAATCCATTTCCTTTCTCTCTCGCAAAAGGAAACAGGGAACTAGTGTAGGCTTTACTGAGAGCTAGGCAAGATGGCAGCTTCCTGGTGCCCTTAAAGTCCTTCAGGGATATTGAACTAACAAGAAGTAGGTCTTCCTTCAAAAACTAAGAAGAGGTCCAGGTTAATATGTGCCTAATCTAGAATCTTCTTGCCTGAACTTTGGCCTCCCTCATTACCTTGGCTGCAGGGTGCAGCAGTGTGTGCAGACCCTCAGCCCCATTTACAGAAGATCCACAGTTACCAGAACTCGGCCAGGCAGAGAGAGGGACAAGCAGTGGTTGCTGCTGAGCTACCAAAAAGCAAGATGCAGAGGTTGGGGTGAGGGTGCCCATAGCCCCAGTGCAAGACAGCAGCCCATTGGAGGGTTGTTTCCTCTGGACAGGACCTTCACCATGCTGGTCTTCCAGCTCCAGAGTTCTCCCTTCTCCAGCAGAGGTACCCCAGAGCTGTTGATTAAGCCTTCCTTGAACATCTTTGAAGGTTCTCCAGTTCCATGCAGAGGCTGCTCTCAGCCTTCTCCATTATGTGGGCATGAAGGTCCAAAATCTGTTGCTCGCCTTGCCCAGCCTTGCAAGGAGATCTGGCAGCCACAGTCAGTACCCTGTCTGCTCTCGGTCACTTGAGCCATGTCTTTAATTTCTCTGCCCTCAGTGGTCGCTGCCCTGCAGCCTTGGAGTATGGTGTACCCCCTTGGGGGATACTCAGACTGGAGCATGCTGTGACTCCCTGCTATGGAGTCCCCCACAGCCACCTTGCCAGCCGTTTCACTGTAACCATAGCTAGATGTCTGGGTGATAACAGCTATTCTGGGAGGCTGAGGTGTCATTTCCTCTGACCCAGCGTCCTCCCTCCCATCCTGTTGTAAGTGCAACTCATTCAGCATTTATTAGGCATTTAGTGTATGCCACACACTGCAGCAAACTTTTGAGATTACAGCAGTTTTTCCTGTGGGGAATTTACAGTCTAGTCCAGATGTTATGGGACCCTTTAAGAGAGGACCCTATATTAGATTGGAAAGTCAGGGAAAGTTTGAAGGAGACTACAATCAAGTTAAGTGCTAAAAACTTCAGTGAAGCACATCAGAAAAAGTCATTATTTCAGGCAGTGAGAAAAGCATGGAAAAAGGCACAGGCAGGAAAGAAATAGGCCTGTTACATGCTTAAGGAACTGCAAATGCCTCCTTAGAACCAAAGGCTAAGGTGAGGGGTGGGTTGAAGTGCTAACAGTAGGAAAGGCTCAGACCATCAAGGACCAAATATACTGTTCCCAGTAGTTGGTTGATTTTATCAGAATAGGGAGCCACTCTGGATTGTCAGCAGGTCAGTGCCATGAAACTTGTACTTGAGAAGAGCAATCTGGAGAGTATGGAGGCCAGCCAGCCCGGTAGCTGGGGGATCAGTCCTGAAGCTAATGCCATCATCTGCGTGGAGCATGGTGACAATGACAGTTAACATTTATTAAGCTAAGAGCTTTTATGGATTATTTCATTTTATTTTGCAACAAAACTTTGAGGTAGGTGCTGTTATTTCATACCTGTCTTACAGATAAGGAAGTGAGCCCTGGTAGAGTTCACACTGCCAGCTAATAAGGGGCACTGCGGGTATGTGGACCCAGAACCTTTCCCCTAAGTCCATGTGGTTTCCTGAGCCCTTAAGCACTAACTGGTCTTAGTCAAGAAGCCCTATTCACTTAACTGCAAAACATACCTTACCACCAGCTACTTCTCACTCCCACTGCCGTCTCCCTGGCTCAGCCACCATGACTGTGAGCTTGAACTAATACAGGTGGCCCCTAACTGGCTTCCCCACTGTCACTTATCCTCACAGAACAGTCCTGTAATATTTTAAGTCTCAAACGATGTCACTCTCCTGCTTCCCATCGTAAGGCCCTGGGTGAGCTAGTTTCTACCCAGCTCAGTTTGAGTCACGTGGGCCTCATTCTGAAGTGGGAACAAGAAAGCTTACAGTGCGCCCCAGAGCCTTTACACTGGCTGTTCCTGCTGTTTAGGAATGCTCCTTCCCCTTGTCTTCCTACAGCAGGTTCCTTCTCAGGCTTCAACCCACATTCCCATTCGACGAACTTCTCACACAAACTTACTCTCGGGGGCACGGGATGTGCGTGTATCTGTATGTGAGGAGGCAGCTTGTTCTTACATCTCCTGTTTATACCTTGCCACCTTATGTGCTATTTTATTCTTCTTAGGACTGGTCATTTCTGATTTCACCTACTAGTTTTGAAATTTTTATAACTTTAATCTTTGAAGATAGTTTCCGAGTCTCAAAGCGCTATACTGACAATCTTAATTCCTCCACTTTGACAATGAAGTGGAGGTTGAAGTGAACTGGCCAGTAGCAAGACTGGATTTGAACGAGTTTCCACTGCTTTCCCCACAGACAAGCATGTCTGTAGTTGTTGGTGAGTAGTTGAGTAGGGGACAAGTTTTGTATTAGCTTCAAGCCCAGACTGACTGATTTTTTATGTTTATAGAGCACTATTCAAAAAACTCTTTTAAAAGCAGTTTATTTTCCCAGTTTTTTTCTTAAAACATTCCAGGTAGAGAAGAGGTAAAATTACTTCCATTTTATAGGTGAAGGGGACACAAAGTGGTGAGTGACTGAAATGGCAGTCTTGGGTTCTAGTGATAATACTTTTTAAACTACTGACACACAGAGGACCTATGATGAAATTAGAGCAGTGGAGACAACAGCATTATCCAGTGAGTTGGGGTTTGTTTAGGGGGCTATTATAAAGAGAGATCATACTTATTGGAACTCTTTTGTCTAAAAAGGACAAGGTCAGGAATGACACAGAATTCTAAAATTACAAAAGCCATGGCTAATGGAAAACCTGGACCAAAGCAGCACTTTACAAATTTGAGCATGGTAGTAATATAATGAATTTATGGAACTTAGTATTAGAGGATGACAGAAATACAGTTATTTTTCACAATTGGCATAAATAATATTTTGAATGTTAGAGGCATAACTATTAATAAAGTTGAAATATATCTAATCCTCAAAGTGAACATTAGAGAGATCAACACGATGTTCCAGAATAATGGAATCCTGGAAAAGATGGACTAGCTGAGTATCTATATACCGAAGATCAAGGCAGAAGTTTTAAACATCCAATAATTTAGTGTAAATCATTCCTGTCTTTTTATATCTGGAAAGGACAATTTTACATGAATGAATGATTACACCTGGGAAACTGCACCTGTCTTAACAGTCTGCTCCATCCACTTTACTTGGGGTTGATTTTTGCCTTACAGAAAGCAACCGGTGAAGTTTCTTTTCTCTCTCCCAAGATTTAAAAAAGAGTTAAGCATTATGCAAACACTGAAAGGCCTACAGCAAGTAACAAATAAAAAATATAACTCAAAATGATACATGCACACTAACAGTAAGTGCATCAGTATACTCAATACAAAATGATGCTAGAGAGTTTATAGTTGGTGATGTAAAACATTGGTCTCCAAAGCACTTACTTATTCACACCTTTAGGGGGCCCTAAAAACCTTCATTTTTAAGTGTCCCCAGGTGATCATAGACTTTGATTAAAAGTGGTTTGGAGAACAACTTTTAACCTTCATTGTGTGTCACATTACATATACAATAAAATTATAAATCATGTAATTAAATAAAAATAATTTCTTTATACAATGTACTAAGATACCTAAACACAGGATTGGTTTTTAAAATGACGTCACATGTATACAGTTAGTTGTATTCATTAAGTACACTGATCAAAAGCTATACAATGAGAAACATCAGTAGTAAATCCAAATGCAAATGAAGCTATTCCTCTGAATTCCATGTTTCATTAGGCATCATAAACCACCAGTCTTTGTCCTTGTATGTTATTCTGTGTCTACATTCCCTGCATCTGATTGGATCCCTGGATTTTATCTCGTATGATACTCTCTAGATATGCCCCACTCGTGTGGGCCATGGCTTCTCACCTTGACTTTCCTTCTTGCCTTGGTGTCTGAACCTACAGCATCACCCTGAGCAACTGGTGGTTTGTGGCCCATCTGACAGACCTGCTAGATCACTGCAAACTTCTTCAGTCGCACAACCTCTAGTAAGTATGTATGGCCACACCTACCCTCTTCTCCCCACCACTTAGGCCCTCAAGGGTGGAGGTGAACTGAATGCCTAGAAGGGAGGTTGGGCTGCAGCAGGGACCCTGAATGGAGCAGGCTAGGAGTCTTGGTCTCATGTTCAGTTTTGTTCCAGCTTTGGATCCAACATGAGAGAGTTCCTCCTGCTGGAATATGCCTCGGGGCTGTTTGCTCATCACAGGTAGGAAGGCCTCAAGGGGCAACAGGAAGGGTGCTCTTCAGCATGCGGGTGCCATTGGAGTTTGGACTGTACTCTCCTGTCACGTTCTTGGAAGGCTACAGGGGCCCCGGGGAGGCGCCATCTCGGGGTGCCTGAACCCCAGAGCAGCACCTGAGTTCATCAGGCCCTCACATCTGTTCTCCTTGGACCTTTGCAGCCTGTGGCAGCTGGGGGTGGATTACTTTGACTACTGCCCTGAGCTGGGCCGTGTTTCCTTGGAGCTGCACATTGAGCGGATCCCTCTGAGCACTGAGCAGAAAGCCCTCAAGGTTCTGCGGATTTGTGAGCAGCGGCAGATGACTGAGCAAGGTGAGTCGGCCCTCCTGGCATTCCCTCCATGCTCACGCCATGCCAGCCAGACTGGAAAGAGGCCAGACAGTGGATGCCAAGAAGTAAACAAAAACATAGGAAAATTACTGGGGAGAGACAAAATGCTAGGGATCCTCTGGGTCCTAGAAGCGATGGAGAATGTTGCCTTTTAAGAAGATCCTGACACACTTCTCTTAGACTTATTCCAAGAGGTTGGGGCTGGGGTCACCTTTGAGATTACCTGTCCCAGGGGGGTTGCTGTTGCTAGTGAAGGCAGGCTCTGGGGAAGCAGGAGCAGAGGTGGTACAGGAAGAGCACAGGGAGGAAGCAGTGATGAAGTTTGCCCCTTCTCCCCACACGGCCAAGTGATAAAATCCTAAGTCATTCTTCCCAGAGGCACTTGCATGTCTAGGACTGTGAAAGCATATGGCATTCAAGACCCTAAAGATGATAGGATTTTTGGCACCTAGACAGATAATGGAGGAGCACATCTTTGGGGAGCAGTAAAAATATTATTGTCACCCTTGAAATCAAACCCACTCACAAAGCCAGTCCTGTCAGTGTTGGTCATACCATTAACAGCCAGGAGATAATTTATAAACCCCTGTTCCCAGTTCTGCCGACAAAGCTGTATTTGGAGCCTTTGGGGGAGGCTGCGCAAGGCTGAGAGGAGGTGGGAAGGCTGCTTCTACCCCAGCAGAGTTCAGGAATGGAGTACTTTGTAAGGTGAAAGGTTTGCCTTTTCTCTTTCCACCTGCAAAGTTCGCAGCATTTGTAAGATTTTAGCCATGAGAGCTGTCCGCAACAGTCGCCTGGGCTCTGCCCTCTCCTGGAGCATTCGAGCCAAAGATGCCGCTTTTGCCACGCTGGTGTCAGACAGGTGGGTTCTGCCAGCGTTGGGTTCCCAGGGGCTGTCTGGAAAGTTGAGAGGCGGAGCGTGCCTGGGACTGCTGCTGTGATATCCGTGGGTCTTGCAGGTTCCTCAGGGATTACTGCGAGCGAGGCTGCTTTTCCGATTTGGATCTCATCGACAACCTGGGGCCAGCCATGATGCTCAGTGATCGACTGACATTCCTGGGTGAGTCTCTCTGGCCTCTGTGCCCTGGACTTTTTCAGCACATGTAAACAGTTGTAGAGATTGGAGGGACTGTGCTAGATTTCTCCATCGTTTCCCTTCTGTTAAGCCCAAACTCCAAACTACATAGAACCCTCTGTGCCAGACTCTGCGAAGCGTTTTTTTGTTTGTTTGTTTTTTTTTTTGGTAACATTTTATTTTCCAGTAATTTCAAATTTAGAGAAAAGTTGCAAAAATAGTATCCAGAATAGGAACTCCCATATACACTTTACCCAGATTCACTGCTTATTTATATTTTGCCTCATTTGTTTTATCATTCTCTCATTCAGTCGGGTTTTGGGAAAAATCTGAAATTAAGTTGGAGGCATTGTTCCCCTCTCTCTTTAAATACTTGAGCAGGTATTTCCCAAGATGAGCATTCTGTCATATAACTACATTTATCAAAATCTGGAAATTCACCTTTGATACACTACTCTCATCCAGTCCAGAATCCTTTTTTTGTTTTTTTTTTTTTTTAAATGTGGGTAGTTCCCTGGCTGGGAATTGAACCCAGGCCGCAGCATTGCCAGCGCTGAAGCCTTAGCCACTACACCACCAGGGAACTCCCCCATAATCCATATTCTGATTACACCTGTTGTCCCATAATTCCTTTACTGTGTGCAGGTTCACGAATTTAGTTGTCATGTCTCTTTAAGTGCCTCTGCCTTTCTTGGTGCTTCTTAACTTTGACATTTTGAAGAGTCAGTTCACCTCTCTCAGAGAATATCAGTTAGGATTTATCCGATTTTCCTCATTATCCAATTCAGATTGTGCATTTGGTTCCAGAATGCCTCTGAGGTAATGTGCTGTTAGTGCTCTGTGTCCCCTTATTGCTTTGGTCACATGGTTAAAGTGACACCTGTCAGGTGTCTCCTCAGTGCTGTGCTGACTTTCCCTTTGATTTAATAACTTGTGGAGAAAGACTTTGGGATTACTTAAATCTTTTCCTCACCAGACTTGCACCCACTCATTACAAAACATTCCTTGTTTTAGTTGACATTCCACCATATGGAAGGCTTTCCTTTCATCCCTGTTTATTCTTTAATTTACATCAGTAATGGATTCATGGGTTATTTTATTCAATCTCTTACACCCATGACTGCTGTTTATTGTGATGTTTACCTTCAAGCATGTTTTGAATTCTTTGGGTCTCATTGCTCCACGAGCTAGGAGTCAGCTCTGGAACAATCTCCCTGCTCTGGAATGGCTGGTCTGGGGTCTCCTCTTGCTTAGGGCCAGGGGTGACCTAGTGTTCTTTCCTCAATAGGAAAGTACCGCGAGTTCCACCGACTCTATGGGGAGAAGCGTTTTGTTGATGGCGCTTCTCTTCTCCTGTCATTGATGACTTCTCAGATTGCCCCGCGGTCTTTCTGGATGACACTCCTAACAGATGCCCTACCCCTTTTGGAACAGAAACAGGTATACAGTTGAGTCCACAGTGATTTTCTTCTCTGTGTTCTGTAGCCTTTGACCGTGGTTCATACCGTAGCTGTTGTAGATGCATGTATGTATATTGTGTCCCAAGCAGTCTCTGCGTGTGTGTGTGTATCCCCCATAGAACCTACTCTGGAAATCTAATACCCACACAAGAAAAACTACTGAATTTGAAATAAGGCAGTTGTCTACTGACCGTACCCAGCCCAGGGCTGCATATACAAAGCACATTCCTCCAAGAGCATGCAAGGAAGGCTGTGCTCTGAACTTGGGCCCATGTCCAAACCAGTACAGGACTCAGCTGGGGAGCAGCTAAACAAAGCTGCTGCTTTCTTCCAGGTGATTTTTTCAGCAGAGCAAACATATGAGCTGATGAGATGTCTGGAAGACCTGACCTCAGGACGGCCACTGCATGGCGAGCCTGCTGCTGAGCAACTCCAGGTCATTTTGGCTTTCTGGGTTGGCTCCACAATAGAGATAAGAAAAAGCTCCCTTTATCTCTGGCTCCCTGCCACCTCCCTCTACAAACTCACGTGCCTCCTAAATCACTTTTTAACCTGTAACTGTGACACACCAACTTCTTTTAGAAGAGAATGGGGTGATTCTGATGTTCCAGTCTCTCTTTATTTCCTGTCGATTAGTGCAGTAGTCCTTTGCATGTATTCTTCTTACACTGAGAGGCTAGTACTAAATGTCAAATGCCCTCTCTCTGCCTCTGGGAGCCAGGAGTCATTTCCTGCTGTGCCTCATGGTGGCTTTCTTTGCTTTTAGGATGACGACATAGAGACCACCAAGGTGGAAATGCTGAGGCTGGCTCTTGCACGAAATCTGGCTCGGGCAATTGTAAAAGAAAGCTCATTGAAAGGTTCCTGAGGTTAGTCAAGAGCTGCACCAGCACGCTATCTTTGTAATGACAATGTATATAAATTTTTAAAAGAATAAATGTTTTCTTTTGCAAATATAAAGCAAGTTTTTACAGAATTCAGCTAGGGAGTTTTTATCTACCTCCACTCTGAGCCTGAGGCAGTAAAAATGAACTAACTGCTTGTTATGTTTTCTGACATGGAACTGATTTGCCTGTCTCCATAGAGAAAGCACCACCTCCAAATTAGGCATGATGAGTGAAGTGCCCTCCTGCCTTGTAATGACAAATGCAAACAGGAGCTGCCAGTGCTTTACTTGTACTCATGAAATCAGGCCTCACCTCAGCACCATCTGAAACATTTACCTTTTAACTTTCTGGTTACCTCCTTTAGGAAAGAAGGTTCAGGAAGCTGTACTTGTAACAACCTAGGTGATGTTTACATCTGGAACTCCTCAGTGGCATTACCCCCACTGGGGTGAATAGTGTCTACAGCAGAAGAATTCCAAGTAGGGTGAAAATGGTTTTATTTCACATGCAGCAAAACAAGGGCAGCGGAGTTGGCATATCCAGTATAGCTGTTTGTCACGAAACAGTGACCTCACCAGTAACGAGTAACACTCATAAATTGTTTTAATGTCTATAAAGATACATTTCCATGTGGTAATCTCACAGACCTTTGCAGAGCTGTAGCAGCTGGTCTCTGGAAAGCTCTTGGATTTACTCCTTAAGTTGTGAGATCAGTTCACTTTTGACCTATCCTAATGAAGCAGTGAAACCTGCTTGCTAACATGGGAGGGAAGGTGAAGGCGACCTCTTCACAGAGTAAGGAAGCCTGGCTAGGAACAGGGAGGGGTCAGGGAATGTGGCTCTGAGTGCATCCAGCTGAGCTCAGGTGAGTTGTGTGCTCTCTCCCCAGCTGATGGTTCTTACTTTCCCGCTGCCCTCTGAGGCCTAGAGTCCTGGCACACGCCTGATGGGGCGGAGCAAGGTTGAAGCAATAGGGTCTGGTGACTCGATTCAAGCATGCCCTGATCTCACCACCTCCAGACCAACATCTTGCTGACGGTACCCCTCAGCAGCTGAGGACAGTCAGTTTTGGGGGAGCAGGTAAGGACATAAGTTTAGTGCAATGTGCCTGACCCTGAGGCCTCCTGTTCCTAACTGTATGCCACACCACCAGCCATCTGTGGGAGGAGGGGGAGGCCAAAGCAGGACACAGAGGTGGCACGAGTTGTCCTTCCCTTCAGAGACCTGAAGGACAAGACAGTGGTTTATTTCATGCCAAGCTAGAGGTAGTGAGTAGGACGGCCTGTTCTCACAGTGGGAGGCACACTTTTCCCGGAAAGCTCTGAGTACCTGCTTCTGGAGAAGAGGAAACAATGATTCTCTTCCATTTTCTTTCCTATCCTTAGTTTAGGCTGCCCTGAGGCCAAGTTCTGTTTCTAATAGGCTGAGATCCACATCCTGCGGAGATGTCCATAGGACAGAGCCTGTCACCATCAGGGACAAACACACCATCCAGAGCTTTGCCCACCTCTGGAGGAAGGAACAGGAGCCTGCCAGCAGGGGGAGCACAGAGTAGCGATAGGGGTGTGATGACATGGTTCTTGAGGGAGGGCCCCAAGTCTTGTTAGAGACCTCCTCCCTTGGGCATCGGGGGATGCCAGCATGAGGGGAAAACCCTACTCGAGCCCTGGGTCCATGTTCCCAGGACAGTAGTGCAGAGTCTAGGGCCACATCCCACCTGACAGTACATGGCCACTTCAAGTCACACAGGTAGAGAAAAGCAGGTCCTTTTAAGGGGCCAAAGGAGGAGAGACCACCATCACAGCAACAGCTCCGCTCCTGGTGTTGATGCCCAGGGCCCCTGCTCCATCCCAAAGCTCTAAGCACTGCAGTCAGGACACGGAGAGTAACACAACCTGGAGAGCTCTCCCGTCTCAGTCAGCCTGCTTGGGCTTCAAAGTGGAGATGACAGCATCCTCTGGGGTCATAGGTTCCCCCACTGCTCCACAGGGGGGAACTGATCCACCTCACCCACCTCTGTGCTCAGCTGCTCCCCCAGGGTGAAGGTCAGCCTGTACCGAAGCCTCGCCTTCTCCTATGACAGAGGAGCAGCCTGTGAGACCACTACCCTGAGAGCTCCTTCTGAGCTAATGGACTGGCCCTGCTCCCACCACCCCTTCCTCGCTCAGCCACTGAATCAAGGTAGGGAAGGGACACGGGTTAACGTACAGAATCACGACACTTCTGGTTGGGAGGCAACCTCATGCCTAGGGCAAGGGCTAGGACCCCTGGTTCTAGCTCACCTTCAGTGGGTTGGCCAACAGCATGACCTGGGTGATGGCTGCAGGTGGCTGGATGGGGCTAAATGGAGAGAGTTCTGTCCCAGAGGGTGGCTGCAACTTCACTTTCATTGACTATAAAGAGAGAGAGGCTCCTTGGAGAGATCTCAGATGAGACCCAGTGTGGGCACAGTGGGCGCTTGCTGGCTACAGAGGCCCTCAATGAAGGGAGCCCACGGGAAGGGTAATTCTGCCTCTAGAGGCCCCTGGAAGCCGGTACCTTGGGCACTGCTGCCTGCAGCACGATGCTCTTAATAGGCAAGGGAGCCGTATTCAGCATGGACACCACCACCACCAACACGTCAGGACGTCCTGGTGGACATTCCTTGGCAAAGTGGAAGAGGATGCGGAAGCCATTTTTATCATAAGCTGTCACAGGAAGGGCACTGCCTGTAAGAAAGTGGCACAGGGGTGTGGAAGGGTGAAGGGCCCTGGGGTGGGGAGAGCGGCACAAGCCTGTGGTGCTGAGGCTCCCTGAAGGTGTCTGTGAAAGAATGAACCTGTCAGAACTTCCAAAGATGGACAGCAGCACAGGCAGAGGCTAACACAAGGGACCCCAGCGAGGAGAGCCTGTGCCGACCCATCCCCCCTCTCACTACACAACGCCACAAGCTGTGGGTCCCACTTCCCCTCCCACCCAAAGCCTCCAACACCTACTAGGCTTGATAGACTCCAGAGGGACATGGACACTGGCCAGGGAAAGCTCAGGCCCCTTCGTGGGGCTTCCATGGGACGTGAAGACAGGTGGCTGGAAGAGAGGGCTGCCAGGCCCTGTGGAGAAGGGCAGGAGAGGCCTAGCTGAGATGCTGGTGGGGACCAAAGGGGAGGTGGTGGCCCCAGGAAAGAAGCTGGAGACGGGTTTCACCAGGCCTGGGGTCCTGGGAGGCAGGAAGGACAAGTAAGTTAGAGACCAGGTAGAGGTGCTGGGTCAGCCCCTCAAAGCACCCCGTGCCCTCTCCTCATCAGAGCTGGCTCTTACCCTGTCCCTAGCTTCCAGATTCCAGCCTGACATCAACGGAGTGAGAGCATCCCCAACCCCCCTGAGCTGCCTTTAGTTCTACCAGGCCCAAGCCTCTCCAGCCCCACCTCTCCCACTCATTACGCTTTGGCTTCTTCCAGAAGCTGATCGAGGGCATCTAGCTGGTGCAGGGTGCTGTCGCCCAAAGCTGAGCCATGGTACCCTGGGGCTGTGGGCTGAGCATTTGGGGCTGAAGCTGGGGCCAGTCCATTGGAGAACAGAATGCCTGCTTTGGGGGCAGAAACGCTGGCTGGGACCACAGGAGCTTGGAAGGGGTGCGGTACGGGAGCCTGGGTGCTGCCTGTGGGAGTAGCTGAGGGCTGGAGGTCAGGCCTGTCAGAGGGACCGCAGGCGGCAGTGCCAGGTTTGGTGCTGAAGAAGTCCAGGTCGGACTGCTGATTCTGTTGGGAGTGGAAAATGTGAGTGAACAAGGGGTGCAGAGGGCTACAGCTCTCCACTGTTGGCACCATTGTGGAGGGCTCTGTTACAACCCCATTGGACTAGCATCCCTCTGAGGACAGGGCCCCAGAGGGTAAGGACAGCAGGGCTACAGCCAAGTGCAGCTGAGGACTAGTTGGGAAAGAGGATGCTTCGGCCATGTCACCTGTGCGCCTACCTGGAACAGGGGCCACTGGCTGTTGCCCGCTGACTCTTTGGGGGGAACACTGGGGGCTGGGTCAGCAAGGCCTGAGAACAAAGATGGCTGATGAGAAGAGGCCCACCTTGCCCAGGATGAGTAACACGACAACAATGACCTCAGTGGGTGGGGAAGAGGCAACCTCCAAAGGGGAGTCCTTAGAGTTAAGAGTGGGGTGGCGCGAGGGGAGCAGAGCAAGACACTGGATCTACTGTTTTCACTCTGGAGTCCACGTACACCGCTCTGAGACACTGAACTTGACTTCCCCACCCTGGCCGAGCACACAGGACACCCGTCGGGCCTCCAGCCCCACGTGTCTCCCCTACCGGCTCTGCTGGAAGAGCCCCTCACCACCTGCCTCCCACACACACCCAGGCAGAGCAGCTCCTCGTCCAGCAAGCAGAGGGCGTTGCTGGTGCTGGGCCCTGGGGCAGCCTCGGCCTGGCTGGATGAGCGGCTGCGCCCGGACCCTGAGGCCTGCGGGGGTGGCGGGAGGACAGGAATGCCCAAGGACGGGGAGGCTGGGGTGAACACTGGGGACCCGCTGCCTGGTGCATCCACCTCTGCCAGGTCGATGAGGGTGCCTTGGTTACCGGAGTGGTGACTTCCTGGATGAGCAAGCAAAAGGACAGGAAAATGGAGGGGCCACTGTAGTGGCCGCAAAGCAGGAGGCAGAACCCTGAGCACAGCCTCTGGTCGAATCCCAGGGTGTCTGTGCCAGGTAAACAGAAGCGAAGACAGGCGGAGCAATCCCTGTCCGTCTCCCTGGCTGCGGGTTCCTGCAGGCCCTGGGGACTGATGTGCTGGCCACCCTGCACCTGAGGCTTGGTGGTGGTGGAGACTGGGGCTGGTCTGGAGGGGTCCAGAATGGCAAACCGAAACATTTTACCTTCAGAGTCAGGCATGGTTGAGGTGGCCACCTCACCATTGATGACCTGCCCTTCAACGACCGTTTTATATAAGTTGATGACCCGGGAGAGGTTGTCACTGGCCTGTAGGATGTCCCCTAGAGCAGAAAAGAGACTTCTCATTCCTGGCCAATAACAACACCCCCACCACACACATCCGAATTCCTAGGTTGTAACTGTCTTTCCTTTCGTTCACCTAAACTGTTGTCGTTGTCCTCTGTTTCGCTGGCTAGTTTGAATAACGTCCGCCTCTTGTTCTCACACCGATCAAACAGCTCCTGAAAGAAACCCAGATGTAAAACTCAGAGCTAACTGTGGTCATCCCGTTCAGCGTCTGTGCCCAGAAAACCATGGGCTCCCCTGCTACCACAGCCAGTTACTGGCAGAGGTGCGCTCAGAGTGCAAGTCCTCTGCCACCAGCCTCCACCACGGTCACCCACAGAAGTCGCCAGGATGGACAAGGGGGAGGTACAGCCCTGCCTGGCTGGCACGTGCTCAGAAATTGGAGTACCTATGTGACCAAGGACAGAGATGCCACGTTAGGGGCTCTGAAGGAAACAAGGCCGACAGCAAGTCTGCAGAGTCGCACAGACGCGTGTCATACAGTTCTTCCACCCTGGGGGAGTTGGTCATGGCTCATGTATAAAGTGGGGGCGCCAACCCCCTTCTGACTGGCTGCTGTGTTAAGTTAGGGACCACCAGGCATGTAGCAACATCGACAGAGCAGGTACTCAGTCAAGACACCTGCAGCCCAACCCTCCTGGGGCCACCTACCTTCATGAGCTCTTTGTCTGCCTCTGCGGAGTCCTCTTTGCTGTAATGAAGCAGCATCTCGCTGAGCAGCTTCACGTTGTTGCTAACCTCCTCTAACGTGTGCAGACGCTTGGTCATCTTCTGGGTCCGCGCCTCGTCCTGCACCAGAGAGGAGCAAGAGCTCAGCCAGATGCGCCCAGTGCCCCCCCGGAATGCCACCCCTTACCATAGGACGTGAGCAGAGAGGCCAGTCCCCCTGCAGTTTCTCCCAGTGCCTGGTTCTTGGAAACAACAGGCCTCAGACCCAATTTATACAGTTTTTCTCTTGAAACAATAGCCTTCTCTCACCCCAAACTTGGCTCCATCTACTCCTGCTCCCCTATTCCATTCTCCAGCCTCTCCAGAGGAGGGCTGGTGGCAGGGGCAAACAGCAGGCCTGACGCCAAGGGAAGGGACTTCCGTTCTGTGTCACATGCTCCTGGACCCACTCACCTCCTTCACCATGGACTTGATGAGTTTGTTGGCTTCTTGCAGGTCATCTGGGTTTTTGCTTTTCAACAACTTGGCTAAAAGCTAGAAGAGGAGGGTATCAAAGGTGAAGGGAAAGGTGGCACCCCACCTGGGGAGACCCCAAGGGACTGGAGCTCCCCGCAGCACTGAGCAAGATGAGACCACGCTTGCCTGAAGACTCTGCAGGCTGGGGCACACTTTACCTTGGACTTCTCCTCATCATCAAAAACAGGGTTTTTGGGACGAGGTGGTGGAGAGGGAATCAGTGTTCTGTCCACAGGGATCAGGGGGTCAGACTGCACTATGCCTGAAAGGTGACACAAGAGGCACAGTGTTTCTCAGGCTGCGGTGGCCTTGTTGCCCTTCCTCACATAACAAAGGGGAACAGCCCTGTGATCAGAATCTGCAAAGCAGGGATACGGACACAGCAGGTTATGCAGACCTTGTCCCATCAAACCCCAGCCAAGCCCTCCCCACTGTCTTGGGGAAGAAGGGGTGCAACCTGGGGATGGCAAACACTCCCTCCTCTGTCCTGGCCTTGACTGGCCTTGGGGGCTGTGTGGAGGGACAGGAGGCACACACCCTGTCTCTTCAACATGTGGTAGGCATCCTTGATCTTCGATTCTTCCGGCAGGGCCAATGTCCAGCTATAAAGCAGCTCGATGACCTTCGTCTTCACTTTCTCAGACACCCTGTCCCCCAGGTACTGAGAGCAAAAGAAAATGGGAAAAACTAGTAACTGCAGTCCAGAGGCAGAGACTCTCCTCACTGCGATGAAATTGTCGCTAATAAGTTACAGCCTTCAACTCTACAGGAAACCAGCAGGGATCGGGGCTATGTGAGCCAGCACGGGAGGGGGACCAGAGGAAACTACCTGTGACAGAGCTGCATCCATCTGGGATACAGTCTGTAGTTAGGCAGGGGGCCAGGAGCTCGTCACTGCTTTTCCATGCACTATCTGCCAGAAACAACTACATTTTATCTCAAAGGAGTTAACGAGACTGTCTTTAGTATGAAAAATTGTTCCCTTTAAGTGGGTGTCCAGTGAGCGACAGAACCTGAGCAGCTGAGTACTGAGAGAGGCCAGGTCCTTGTAGCCATGTGAGACCGGCCTAAGAACTGACTGCTGCTACTAGGAGCCCAAAGGCCCTCCCCCCGGGTATACACACAGCTGCTACCATGTCACTTGTCACATTTAGGCTGGGAGTCTGTCAGAACTACTAGTTCCTGTGGCCTGTATGGTCATCCTGCTGTCCTCAGGGCCTAGCTATCTAAGGAGAGGACACGGAGAATCTCAGATCCATGGAGATGCTGGTTGTGCAGTGAAAGCCAATAAGATGGGATCGGGGGAGAAACACAAAAGTCCCTAGAAATGAGGAAACCTCACTGACTGACCTTTGGAGAGACGACTTTGATTAACTCGTTCAAAAACCGGAACTTGCCCACTTCATTATGAAACCTCCTCCCACAGTTCTTCATACATGCCTCCAGCACCTGTAGCCACAGAAGAGGGGTGCTCGGTGGGGGCAGGGGTCTGGGTGGGACCTGCACTCAGCCAGCCCAACATACACAGAGCACTGAGTAAATACTCACCCAAGGAGGGAACCAATCCAGAAGACAGGGAACATCAGGACAACAGGATCACTGCAAACCCCTCAAATCCCTCAAATTGTAAACCTTTTCTGGGGAAGCTTAACAGGAA
Source organism: Lyroderma lyra (assembly GCA_004026885.1). NCBI lineage: Eukaryota > Metazoa > Chordata > Mammalia > Chiroptera > Megadermatidae > Lyroderma > Lyroderma lyra. The sequence continues at coordinate 24,166 of PVJL010007396.1, read as the reverse complement.
CTAAAGAAACCCAGATACCAAAGAACGTCGAATGCCAATCCTTCAAGGTACCTTCCTGCAAGATTCTGCCCTCATACTTTACAGATGAGGAGGGCGAGGCCCAAACAAAGTCTGACTCAAGGGTCAGGGTTTTTCCACAAGCTGATTGACATTTTGGGGAGGTGGGAGATAATGTTTACACTGTTTCTTCATGTTAGGTGGCTCAGTATTCCCTGCTCACCCCCCGCCCCAGCTCCCATCTCTTCCTGCTGGGGCATGTAAAACTGCCTTCAGCTTTCTTGTGCACCAAGCAGGGCTGGTGCCACTGCAGCGTTCTCTTCCTTGGCTTCTGTGTCTGTAAAGCAGGGTTTCTCAGCTGTGCCACTACTGATGTTTTGGGCCAGTCATTCCTGGTCGTGGAAGCTTGTCTCGTGCATGTTCACTGGCCTCTACCCACCAGATGCCATTAGCACCCCCTGATGAGACAAAAGTGTCTCTAAACATTCCTAAATGTCCCTTGGGAAGCAGAACCGCCCCCAGTTGAGAACCACTGTTTCAAGGCCTTTGCTCTACAGTGAACATGGTACAGGCGTGCACGTGGGCTGGCTAAGGGCCTCTCCCACGACCATTTCATCTTCCACCTATCCAGGACCTAAATGAACCCATAGGAGAACCCTGGGAGTCTTCTGAACTTGGCTGCACTCTGCTTTAGGGTGGAGCCTGGAGGTGCCCAAGTGCCACACACAGCTCCACATCCTGAATCCTCCCCTAAGATCTGCCCATTGGTGGGACGCCTTCACTAGTAAGCAGCACTATTTTTATACCTCCAGAATGAAATTCTCTCTCACTTATCTTCAGTTGGCCAACTCTTAACTGGCAAGACAGTTCTGTCAGTATTGCTTTGAGAAGGCTTCTCTGAGCCCCACACTGGGCTCCTCATCTTAGCCATGTGGCCTCTCCCACTAGACCATGTGGCCGTGCCTGGCACGAGGGCACACACATCTGTGCACTGGCAGACAGAACATGGTCCAGATATGTCTAGTTTGTATCAAGGCCTAACAGCTGGCTTAGGGCATGAGCCCTGAGAAGCTCAGAGAACCCAGTGGGTACGTGAGGATGACACACCTACCGTCAGGGCCTGGACCGCCTCCCATTCCTGCGGAGACTGAATCTTATGGGCCAGGAGTCGGACAGCGATCTGTGGCCTGGGAGACAAGCAGAGCACACTTTCAGAGACACTGACTCTGGCGCCATCTGGCTAGCCTCCCCTGGCCTCAGTTTTTTACTCTTCCAGTCAACTATGTCACCTGCCCCCTAACAGCTTTGAGACTCACCCTTCAAGCTCTTTGTTGATCTGATCACAGAAGCCAATTATGTATTCCCAGTCCTCCTGGCGGTTGGAAGGGTTGGTGGCTTTATCTTGGGACAGAACAAAGAAGAGGTTGTTATAAAGAGCAAGGAGGACACAGTGGAAGGGTTTCCTCATGAATTTTTAGGCACTGAGGTGAAGGTAAGTTTGTTTTCAAATTTTCTCTAATAGAGAAGCCTCCACAGTTCACCCAAGCAGCAAGTCACATACAAACACTGCTTTCTGTCCAGTATTTTCAAAGTCACAAACCAAAGGGAAAGCAAATCCTCAGCCTCATGGAGCTCAGAATAAATCAGGACTGACAGGACACAAATAAGTATAAATACAAGTGACTAAAATATTCAAATAGATACCCATCTAAAATGTTTAGTGTAACAAATAGATCTAACTCCAGCTATGTAAAAATAAGCTAAGTGTTAAGCAAATCGGGATGCTTAAGAAATGTTTCTTGGAGAAACTAAAGCAGGGGTACCTCATAAAAATTATACATACTCAGAAAATGTATTCCCTACATATCTTAAAAACTTTTTCAAGACCTAAACTGCCTTCATGCTTTCAGTGGTTTTTAAATCACACATAATCATCATCATTTTAAGTTAAACTGACAACATTTACTGAACCCCTACTACACACCTATCATGGTGCTGTGTGTCCCCGGGGCTGCAAAAACAAAATCTGAACTTGAGTCTTCAGCACCCTCAAGGTTAAACAGTCTTCCACGATCAAGGACGAAGACAGCGTAGAGTCAGGATCACTGAGGATTCGAAGTCCAGGTGCTAAATGCCAAGTCTAATACTTGGTGTGGGTCCTCTTTTGCCTGTTATCCCCAGAACATGTGCTCAGGACGGCCCCAGCTGAGGGCGGTTAAATGTGTCCCCTTCTCTGATTCAGATTTTGGAGTCCGCCTCTCTCAGAAAGCGCACTCAAACTCTTTGCTAAATTTAGGGCTTCAGGTTTGGAAGACAAATGAAGGGCTGAAGGTGTATATCGGTTTTAGATAAATACGCATGCTCTGCCTGCAATTGCCAAAAGCAGAGCAACAGAGGCTTGAAAAAGCCTCTCCCAACAAAGGGTGCTGTTAGAAGTTTCTGAATTCTGATTTCTCGTGAACTGTTCTTAACTTCCTGTTCCCTTAACATTACAAATCACTTGCTCCACGACCAAATCCTAACAAGGACCCCCCTGCCCCTGCCCACCCGCCGACTCCCTCTGAGCCACCAGAGGTCAGCAGACACCAAGGCAGAGGGAAGGCTGCCACAGCAGCGATGATGCACCTGCTAGGCAGTGTTTCTGCTCTGGCAGCAAGAAGATGCTGACGGTTTAGGTTCATATTTGGAAGAAAAGAGAGATGCCTGTCCTCAATCTTAAAAAGAGAATTAGCAGGCCCTTCAAAATGTCAGGCGTGAAGGGAAGAGATTAATTCTATTAAGAACAGCTATTGCCACAGTGACCTACTAGCTGTCAGATTCCAGAGAAGCCCAGTCTCTCCCACCAGGTGTCCAAAATCTTCTCAGGTGTTAAGTGTTGCTTTGTTACTAATCCCTATCATTTGAGATGCTTACAGTTCTCACGTGACATCGGGAGGCTGTAGCATACAAAAATAAGATGGTCTGAGGAGCCATGCCCAGCCCCACCGCTGTTACCATTTTGAGAACAGTCACATAGCTCGTGGTCTAAGAAAAAGCAGCCCAACATCTGCTTGTACTATACACAACTGGAAAAGCACCCTCCAGACAAGGAATCTGATCTGACTCCCACATGCACCAAATGCTGTATTCTTCCCAGAGCTGCTGGAATTCTGAGAGCAATACACCTGCTTGCTTTTCACTGTGTTCATGTCTCTAGAATCCACTTCATCTAGATAGACCTTCCTACTGCACACCTTCAGGGAGCGCTCTGCCTATAGGGGCTCAGAAAGCCCTGGTTTTAGCAATGGTCAGTCCCACTTCTGAGTATCTCCTCCAGCTCAGAAAGCAGACCTCAGTCACCCACAGGAACTGGAAGAAACCACTTGCCCACGGCCTCCCTCAGCAGATGCATACAAACTTCCACCCACTCAACATTCTCTGTCACCTGGTACAGAGGTGACACCAGAACCTCCCCTGCAGACCCTGCCTTCTAGAACTGCTTCTCTGGGATCTACTCTGACTCAAGGTTTCTATTTTCAGGTCTGTTGAAAGCCTTATCCTCTTCCGTGTGTGACTCTAGTTTCTGCTCTCATTTTCAGCTTAATTCCATCATTAGCCTTGACTGTAATGGAACCTCAAGGGGTCAAACAGGGATTGAAACAGCAGCACTGGCTACCCCATCCCAAGATGGCTCACACATTCCAGACAAGTTCTATGCAGCAAATGGCTCAGAAATAAACAGAGGCCAGAACAAGGGGTGTAGTGCGAGTAGAGAGTCAACCTTCATTGCTAGGGTTTTGAATCAAGAGACTGGGTCCGTCACCAAGTCTCTGTTGAGAACCCACAGATAATTAAGTATATGCACACCACACCCTGGAGGGACTCCAGAAAAGGTATGAGAGACGCAGCTGTTATCCTCAAGGAGGTTATGTTCTTCTGGTGCAACACGTGAGATATAACGAGGGCAAAAAACAACACAGCGTGTAATTATACAGTGCTACTTTCATATAGAAACGAATCTAAAAACTCATCATTTCCTCCTGACTTCCCTATTTCTATAAACGGCACCACCATTCAAAAGCTCCTTGCCCAAGCACTGGTTCATTCATTTGGTCTAGATCACACCATTAAGTTGTAAGAACTGTGAAGGTGAACAGAGGACAAGAATGGAAAGAATCTTAACACGGCCCCAAATGCCACTCTAACGGGAAAGGGTCAAAGACCAATCTCAGCTCTATAGATGCTCCCCGACTTACGATGGGGTTACATCCAGATAAACCCATCATAAGTTGAAAATATTGTAAGTCAAAAATGCATTTGATACACCTGACCTACTGAACACCATAGCTTAGCCTAGCCTACCTTAAAAGTGCTCAGAACACAATATTCAAAACAAACAAACAAAAACAAAAAAAAACTGGTAACAGTCCACTGTAGAGTATCAGTTGTTTACCCTCGTGATCACGTGGCTGACTGGGAGCTGTGGCTTGCTGGCACTGCCCAGCATCATGAGAGAGTATCCTACTGCATACCGCTAGCCTGGGAAAAGATCAAAATTCAAAATTTGAAGTACAGTTTGTACTGAATGCACCACTGTAAAGGTGAAAAATTCTGTTGAACCATGGTAAGTCAGGGACTGCCTGTAGACTACAGAGACCATCCCATTCCCCCTCACCAGCTCCACTCTTCCTCAAAAACAGGTCTGTCCCTCTCCTATTTATTTCAAAATATAACTTTAAACCTAGCCTATTAAACTCAGCTTAGGTGACTTAAATTACTGTAATGTCCCCATTAACATCTGTGAATCGAAGCAATTCCAGTGTGTTTGTATCTGATTAGGGGGCTCTGGGCAAGTGGTTTATCAATCAGGGTGTCCTGTTGTCTGAAATTGTGACAGTAATACCTGCTTCACTAGGATGCTTGATAAATGAGTTAAACGGATGTCTTTGGAGTACTGTGCGCTTCTTGGGATATAGTTCCATATATACAGAAGGCTTTGTGACCTGCCTGCAACGGAAGATTTTGCAAGTTTAACAAACTAGGTTCAACCACCTGAAGGGAGTTTCTTATAAAGGAAGGTCAGGTAATTGGAGGAAACAGCCATCCCCTCCAAGAACCTGGAGGCTCCAATAAAGAAGAGGTCCATGCAAAAGGCACTATCTAGGTATCCTACCTGCTTCATCAGCTTGTCCGATTTCTGTTCTCATTTCGAGGCCTCCAGGGGCCTCCTCTAGTCCACAGGTAAGTTAACTTATTAACCCTCCAGCCGGGTGCTAGCAGCTAAAAACGTTAACCCACATTTCCTTAATAGCTGTATGAACGAGCAATTGCAGCAATAGGCTGCTGTAACCATAGGGTCAGGCTGGCGTCCTCGGCTCCGTTCGGAACAGGTTCCCAACAAATGACTCGTTAAGCGGGGGTGGGGGTGGTGTGTGCGCGCGCGGCAGCCTAGGTTTCACCATGCTTTGGTCACTGCAGGAAAAGGAACTCTTTGGGTTATTCTCACTTCAAACATTCTGCCTGCGCGAAGCGGTCATTTATCCTCAAATACATGGTTACAATTCTAAGGCGCTGTGCGTATGCTCAGCGGCAACCGCTCCCGGAGTTTCAGCCCAAATCCAGAGTTTTCCCCTTCGTCAGGGACTGAGCCGCCCGCCGCGGACCCACCACAATCTCCCGCAAGCACCCGTGCATGACAGCCGGAAGCACTTGGCTGTCACTTTCCCGGAGCCCGCGAGGCACAGACAGGACCCGGGCTCACGCCAATGCGCGTGGGGAAGAGAGGCGGCGCCGCAATACTGGCAGCAGGTGCCGAGCGGGCGCCCGACGCCCAGCTGGAGAAGGGGCGTGAGAGCGCAATGCTCGCGGTGGCGGCGAACCAAGGCACAGGCTGCCAGGCGGTGGCGCCGCCGCGGGATTCGGGGAGGGGGAGGGGGAGGGGGGACGGCGAGGGGCAGGTCCGTGGCTCAAGGGCAGGCAGAGGCGGCAGCGGATACTCACTCAGCCAGGACTCCAGGCTCTCTCCTTCCGTCTCCGCCATATTGCAGCCGCCCGGGCCTGCCCCGCGGGCTCAAACCTCGCGATAACCTGCCAGAGCCCCGCTGGGGCGGGGCCTGCATGGGGGCCTGAGAGGCGCGAGCGCTGCCACCGAGGGTAGCGCCGGAGTGTGAGGCGTAATGGGAGGGCGAGTGTTTCCTTTTGACTCTTCCCTTTGGACCTCGGCGTGAGAGACTCTTAACGCCCAGACTAATGGGGTGGCGCGCAGATTAAGGACCCTGTGGAGCCTTTTCTCCGTCTTCCGTCACTCGCTCAGGCACGCCGAGGGCCGTTCTTCTGGGGTCCTCGTGGCAAGCGAAGATGGCTGCCCCCGCGGCGAGGGCTGTGCGAGGGTGTTTGGGCCTAACGCTGGGCGTCCGGAGTGTTGTCCCGCACCTTCCAGGGTGAGAGGGCGGCGGGGGTCTGGGTGGCCGCTTGGGTGTTCACGGAGTGACCTGCAGGGAAGGAAAGGGGCCACAGGCAGACCGCGCGGGGACCTGGAGAGAGCTTAGGAGTCGGGGTATGTGGGTCCAAGCCTCTTAACCAGCTGCGTGACTTTGGGCCAGTCAGTAGGTTGCTCGAGGGTGTTCTAACGAGGAGCTGAAAGTGCGGTCTTGCTAAAAGAGCTCAGACCTGGGGTTTTCTGTGTTGGGAGATCGGGGGAGAGATGCATAGGCGGAGTGCCTACCCTGAAGTTCTACAGCCTGACCTTACCTTTGGCACTTGACGAGCTGGAGACTTTTCTGGCCTGTCCAGCCTCTTAGGACAACAGTCAAAATTATTGCGGTTCAGGTTTGGCTGTGGTCTGCGCGCCACTCTTGTTGACAGGTTGGCAAACATGCCTATTGTTAAGTCAAGCCTTTTCACTTGTGGAGTCAGCGTTTGCCCACCTCTTCTCTTCCTGGCCCTCCCACACCCCCTTCCCAGGCTAACCCAGGTGAGGTGGAGCCGCTATGGTCCTGAATACAGGGACCCCCATATTGACAAGGAATATTACCGCAAGCCCTTGGCCGAACTGACTGAGGAGGAGAAGTATGATCGGGAGCTCAGGAAGACTCAGCATATCAAAGCTGCCCCAGCGATGAAAACAAGCTCTGTGTTTGAAGACCCACTGATCAGGTTAGATGGAAACAAACACTTTTGTTCTGCTGGGACAATACCAGGGAGGACCTACAGTGAGGATTCTGTGATACAGCCTTGGAAAGCTAAACATGTTGCTTTTCTCCTTGAAGTAAATTCACCAATATGATGATGAAAGGAGGAAACAAAGTACTGGCCAGATCCCTCATGACACAGGTAAATTGTACCTCTCCTGTCAGCCTTTCCCTATAACTTTGTACTTGGTTTTCAGTTTGGCATAAAAAAGAATGGATTCATATACCTGTCGTTGAAATGAACTTCCCTGCATGCCTGTTTGGGGGCTTTAATGAAGTGCTGCAGGCGTCAATGGCTGCCATTTCCCCCCTCTCCCAGTCAGGAATCTTAGCCCCATCTTTCCGTCCTAGTCCAGGAAAGAGGGAGGCACTGAAGAACGTCCTCTTAGAAGTGTTGAGAGATGAGCAAGCAGCACTGCTGTAGGAGAGACAGAATGCGAGTAAAGGGCAAGGCCTAGCTCAGCTGGGTAAACCCTTTAGGAAGTCTGGGGCAGCCTCTTCCACTGAGTCCCTTTGCAGACTCTGGAAGCTGTGAAGAGGAAGCAGTTTGAGAAGTACCACGCTGCTTCTGCAGAGGAACAGGCAACCATTGAACGCAATCCCTACACCATCTTCCACCAAGCCCTGAAAAACTGTGAGCCTGTGATTGGGCTGGTACCCATCCTCAAGGGTGGCCATTTCTACCAGGTGAGTGGTCAGGGTGTGGAGAGTTGGGCCAAGATTGGTAGGTTTCTAGGGACCAGGAACTGTCAGGATCTAGCTGGTCGTCTTCTGTGTAAAAATCACAGGCAGAAAATGGAAGAGGGCAAAAAAATATCCAAAAGACCTCTTCTGGAACCCTCCCACTTCTGCCCGCATCTTGTGTTCTAATCTGTTAGCTTCTCGTGAGGGATGTTTATACGTCATCTTCATACACCGGTGTCTAACGTAGCGCCCGGCCTGCAGCTGATGCTTCATCACCATTTGAACTGAACTAGGTGCCTCCATTATAGCATTTAATAATTACATTTCATTGTCAAGAGTGGTGTCTCGACTTCTCCTTTTCCATTGTAAACTTCATAGGGGTAGAAGTAGAGACTCATGTCCCTGTCCCCAGGGTCTGGCATGATACCTGGCACATCATGGGGGGCCTTGCAAATGATTCTTGGAGAAGGGGGTCTTGTTTTTTGGGACCCACCATCTGAGTTGGCTGTGTCACCCCAGCAGATGGGGCTCTTCCCAGTTGGTGCTTGTATCACCTTGGCTGAGCTTAGTGAGCATTTGCCCAACGAATGCCTCATGTCTGCTCCACCGACATCCCCAAGGGTGAGGGAAACTCAGAGAGGAAAGGACAGGCCACTGTCCTCCAGACCTTGCTGGCTCAGGGGCCACCGACGGAGGAAGGAGGCCGCAGCCCTGGCAGGGCCTCGGACCAGCTTGCTCATGTCCAGCCTCCCCCAGGTCCCCGTGCCGCTAGCCGACCAGCGCCGCCGCTTCCTGGCCATGAAGTGGATGATTGCCGAGTGCAGGGAGAAGAAGCACCGGCGGGTGCTGATGCCGGAGAAGCTGTCGCACGAGCTGCTGCAGGCTTTTCATAACCAGGGCCCTGTGATTAAGAGGAAGCACGACATGCACAAGATGGCGGAGGCCAACCGAGCCCTGGCCCACTACCGCTGGTGGTAGCGGGGAGAGGCTTCAGGGGCCCGGGGTGCGCCGCTGCACCGAGACGTGCCTGCGGGCCCGGGGCAGGCGGGTGTCACAGGGAGGACAGTGCTGCCAGTCCCTAGGGCCCCGCCAGCCTTCCCTTCCCTTTGCTGGGGATGGGCGTTTGCGTGGCACGAGAGGAAGCAGTGTTAGCATCAGAACGGTTTATTGGAAAACTCTCACCCTGAGCTGGGCAGCATGGGAGGCTGTCCTGCCGTTCATTAAAACCAACTGGAGAAAAACAGGCTCATTCTCAGAGTGTTTCTTATACAAAATGTATAAAAAGCAGTTTCTTGTGTGACTTGTGCTCTGCTCTGCATCTCTGCCCCTTGAAATTCCGAAGCATCTCACCAGTGGCTAGGGGTACCCACTTTACAGATAGAGAAGCTGAGGCACGAAGCTCACTGTGGCACCAGTGGTTACACAGTGTGGTGGTTAGAAGTTGCCCACCTGGAAGGTTATGGGAAAGAGGCCAACGGGACTGGGGGAGGAGGCATGTCTGCTGGGGTCTGCATATGTCTTCCCTGTCCCATGGCAGGACCGCCACATAAGTGGGAGATGCCCCGGGAGCTGCTGGGAGTCTGGAAGGGAAAGTCCTCGGAGAGGCAAAGACTGCCGGCCAGGTGGGGTGGTGGGGGGAGAAAGGCCTGCTGGTGAGGAAGCCAGATCTAGACGCCTAGTCGGACACCTCGCTGTAGTAATACTTGTGGGCGGCTGGGGTCGTCTGCCAGCCGGCCGCCCGGAACTCGATGATCTCCAGCAGCAGTAGCTGGGCCAGCGAGCTGAGGCACACTGGGAGCAGGAAGCCGTCCCGGATCAGGACAAAGAGCTCATCCATGCGCTGCCGGTTCATCCTCTCCAGCTGCTCCCCAACGCGGTGCAGCTGGAGCACAAGGCAGTCCACCTGCAGGGGACAGCAGGAGGTGACACGCCTGCCAACCCGGGCAGGGCCAGCCTCTCCCACAGAGCAGCCATTAGCTGAGCTCCTGCAGCATGCCAGGTGCCGTGCTTGGCCCTGGACGTGCATTTTCCACTTTGTCCTCATAGGGTGTTACCCTCGTCTTCTGTGAAACAAGCTGCCTGAGGTCTTTCCATCTGGGCCAGGCTGGACTCAGGCCATCTCCAAACTGCTGAACCCTCTTCTTCCTCCCCCACACAGCCTGACTGTGGCTGAAGTTCTGGTCATCTACCCACAGCAGGCCAGCGCTCTCACCATTCCTGTCCCAGGTTGGCTTTCCTGCTGGGAGGAAGCCTCTGAGCCAGTTTTGGGCCACTCTGTTCTGGATAAATTCCAGACCTGGCAACTGGTCTTGTAACTGACAGGCCTTCACTGCCCCCACCGGGCTCCTGCCTCGAAAGCCTCTGTGGACCCTGGGCTGAGCAGCTCAAGACTGCCCACCTCCACAGCCTTGCGTGCCAGAGCCACCCACCTCCTCCTCCCTGCACAGACTGTCGGGCTGAGCCAGCCGGAAGAGGCAGTCGTACACGGGGTTCACCAGAGCCATCATGGGCATGTTGTTCACCTGTGGAGAGAACGTGCCAGAGCACCAGCTTAGTAGTGGCCTTGGGAGACACAAGCCATCTTGGCCACACCCGGTGGCTGCGCAGGCCTCACCCTCAAGTAGTCAAAGATGTTGCAGATGAAGGTGACATAGCAGACCCAGCCCTGCAGGGAGCGGGCTCGCAGCTGTTCCCGAGCCTGGTACTCCTCCTGCAGCCGGTTGAGGAGTCCACGCCGAAAGACACTCTGGCCCGTTTGCTTGCTCTCCGCCTGTGAGCCAGGGAAAGGACAGTTAGTGGCAGAGGGCAGTGCCGCCACCCCCACCCCCACCCCCACACACAAGCTTCCAGGGCTGAGGACCCTCTTGGCTTAGCCCTCTCTGACTCTTGAGGGGCGCATCTGTATCTCTGACCTGCTGGCCAGGCCTCTGCCCACTGCTGATGCACCTTCCTTAAGTGTCAGCCCTTCTGTACCAACCCCACCCAACCCAGACTGTGGTGGATGATGGCATAGCGTCTCCCCCTTCTCTACAGACCCCAACCAACCTGGATGATGGCGTAGCACATGCGCCCTGCTTCCTTGCTGAACAAACAGTCCTGTAGAGAATGGTCCACAATCACATCGGCCACTTTCTCCAAGTTCACGGCACCTGGATCTGGAGTAAAAGATAGGTGGGCAGTCTCAAGCTGCTTAATTACATTTGCCTCCACCTGCTCCTAAGAAGGCTCGGAGATGTTTACAAATGAGCACTCCTGTTACACGTTTACATTCAAAGAGACCAGAAACATACTGAGAAATAACCACACACAGGCGCAGCTCCCACCGTGAGCCTCTGGTGGCCCAATCAGAGGAAATGGGGAGGGTTATGTGGCTGTCAGAGACTAATCAGAGATTAGTCTGGCACTAGGTTGGAGGAGTACTGAATAACAGTGTTCCCGACAGCAATCTCACGGAAGCAAGTGTTTTAGTAACACACACACGTGAATCCCTGACGTGAGTGGGCCAGACAGGGCCTCCGCAACAGGCTTAGCTTGGGATGTGATGGGCACTGCCAACTGTTAGCTGAGCCAAATTCTGTCCCAAGTGCTGTGAGAAGGCCCCGGTCCAGGGCAGTGACTCCATCTCCTCTGCCAAGCAGAACACTCCACCCTCTGTCCCAAGTCAGGCAGCTCTGCCTATTGAAGAGAGCTGCTTGCAGCAATGCAGAACCGGGTCCAATGTAAGCACTTACAGGGCAGGAACCGTGTTCTCTGGGCCCCCACTCCCTTTCGTGGGTACTTACACTTTAAAAAAAATGCTTTATAGTCTGAGAGGTGACCCTATGATTCACACTCCTAAATCCTGGCCTGAATGTAGCTTGTCTTCCAATTCGAGAGTTAGGGTGTTGATCCCTAATCTCAGAAACTGAAGGGAGAGACAGGCTGGGCATCACCAGGCTAAGGCGCAGTCCTCCAGTCCTGTCCCCATGGCCCCTCCTCTGCAGCTCCAGACCCAGGCCAGGCTTGGGAGAGCTCCCCGTGCTCACCTTTGAGTGCTTGCTTCAGCAGCCTCTGGGTGTCTGCATCAAAAGACTGGATTTTGTACTCCTCTCTACCAGGTTCCCCCATGACCTTCCAGCCCCAGCAACTCTTTACTGGGGTGGCACTAGCACCTGCGGAGGAAAGGTTAAGGGACAGGCCTCAGACTCAGACGTGGAGCTGGGGTTCCTAGTCTGCAGGCGATGGGTGGGGCTGGCCGGCGCTTGGGACAGTGAGCTTGGGCCTGTCCTTGGCATTTGGCAGTTGGCTGAGTGCCCAAGCTTGACTTCTGGTGGAGACTGGGCACCAGCCCGGCACCTGCTGCTCAGTTTAGGAGCCCCCATAGCTTCTGGGATTACACAAGAGTAGAGAGGGAGCTGAAGCTGCCTACCCTCCAGTCCCAACAGGAGGCAGGGTGATTCAGCTGATACCAAGGGTGGGGCGGGGTGCGCTGGGCTTGGGGTGTAGATAGATGGATATCAGACACTTGTCTTGCCCGTAGAAACCGGCCTGGAAGCGGCAGGCCCGGCACAATTTCGGGCGAGAGAGGGTTGGGGGCTCGAAGTCCTTCTCAGTCGGCAAGACCCACCCCCTCGGGTGGGGGCCGGCCTGCGAGGGTGGCTGCAAGAGCTTTCTCTGCCGCTAGAACGGCTGGGAGCCCGGACTCCCCTGTCCTGGCCAGCTTGTCCCAAGGACGGACTAGTTAAACTGGCTCCCCAAGTGGCGGAAACCCGGCCCTACCCACTCACGACTCCAAATTCCTGAGCTCTATTCTAGATCCTTCCTCTTAAAGAAGGGAGCGGGATGACGTGTTGCCCAGAGGTATAGTCCCCGCTAGAGGCACCTCTCCGGTCTCGGTGCCTCCCCCTTGGTCAGAGAAACCGGTGACCTCAGGGGTCTCCAGACCTGGGCAGCTTCCCAAAGCCAGGAACGCCCTTCCCGGCGGCGCAGGGCCAGCAGCGGAGGCCGCCGTCCCGCGTCCCGCGGAAGGCAGAGGCGGTGTGAGCGCCGAGACCCACCTGCCGGGCCGGCCCCGCGCCCGCGTGCCCGGAGGCCGCTCGGTGGGCATGGTGCGCGCGCCCTGCGTCCACAGCGCGCCTAGTGAGAGCTGGCGCGCCTCGCTGCTGTTTAGGTCACTTCCCAGCGCGGCGCCGGCGCGGGGCCCGGGGCGGGCCGGGCCCGGGTGGGGGCGGGGCCCGGAGCGGGGCCGGAGACGGAGCCTCCTCGCCAGCGCCACCTGCCGGAGCCCCGGCGACGCTGCTCTCGCCACCCGGGCCGCCCTGAGTTTACTGGCGTGGGGCCGAGGGAGGGCCGCGTGGGACGTCCGCGACACTGCTTCCACCACCCCTGTCCTCTCCTCACCCGGTGCGCCCCGGGCCTGTCCGGACGACAAGGGCTCGTCGGCGCCAGGCCAGATCTGCTCCTTCACCCGCTAGAAGCCTTTGACCTTAAGCGGTGGCAGCCCCATCTCATCCCGCCCCACGCGAGGGGCTAAGCCGCTAAGGTTAAAATCAGGTCAGAAGAGGCTCGGCGGAACCGCGCGGCGTGGGAGGAGCCTGCGGGGGGTGTGGACCGTCCCCGCGCGGCCAGCTAAGCCGAGAGGGTAGAGAAGATGGCCAGATGGGCAGGACTTCACAGGTGGCGGCTGCGTGTCTCCCACGCCCACCCCCCGAGGTAGAGAAGGCAGGGGTGTTGTAAAGGCTTGGTCAGATCCCACTAACCCCCTCCCATACTCCGGATGCAAACAACGATACGGGTAAAATAAGTTGAAAATCAATGGGCAGCCCAAGAGAAAGGGTCCCAGTGCCAACTCGTGCCCATGAGGTGTCAGAGTAACCCTAAAGTTGAGCTAGCCACTGGCTCCGTCCTTGGCTGGGGCTAGCAGAGAGGCAGGGGCCCAACAGCCCAGACAGGTCGTCCCTGAGGTCCTCCCTGGGTTGCAGGAGGGCACAGAATGGGCTGCAGAACTGCCCCCTCCCTTCGCTTGGGCACGAAACAAGTGTTGAGGGCCGTGTCCTGGTGCAGTTCTTTCCTCCTATCAGAAGAGCCCCAAGTAGTCACCAGAAAATAGAGGAGGAAGAGAACTCTCAGCTTTAGCAAAAGCAGCCAATGAGCAGGAAAGATGAAAAAAATAAAGTTTACTTCGATGGAACTTCATAAAAAACATTCGGGCAGCTGCCTACCTGCAGCCCCAAGCCCAAGCCTGAGTGCCAACAAGCCTGTGGGTGTTGGAGTGCCCTGCAGCCCCTGCCCAGACTCTCACGATCAGCAGCCAAGAGCAGCAAAGTTTCAGGATTTGGGGTCCCAGACATGTCACAAAGCTCCAGGCCAGAGAAGAAATAGTAAGGATGAGAGAAGGGCCCAGGATCTGGGGGGACGAGGGCCATGAGCCACCAGGCCAGCTCCAGCTGGCGACTTCTTCATGTCAGAGCACAGAGGGGAGCCAGAGCCCAGAGAGAAGGGCGGGCAGGTCGAAGTCTCCTGCTCCCCTGTCCCAGCGCCCCCTGCAGTGCCCACGCCACAGGCCAAGCACCCCTCAGGGTGGGGAGAACTGGGTGGAGAGGGTGGTGGCCATGTTCTGTAGATCTCTCACACCCCTAACTGAAGTGTCTCCTCCGTGCCTAGATGGGTATCTGCTGTGGGTTCCTGTGCTCTGACTCCCCTGGGCACCAGCTGTGCCCTCGGCAGGCTGTGTTCCCCACCCTTCCTTCTGCCACCCCCACCTTCACTGGGCTGCTGTCAGAGCTGTGGCTCCTCGGGGGTTACACAGCAGATGAACAGCGCCATGCTGAGGACACTGAGCAGGCAGCTGATGCCAACTGACCCAGCGTAAGCTCCCACCCACCCAGGAGGACTAACCCGGGCTGTGGTGAGAGAGAAGCCATGCCAGGGAGACGGGGGGGGGGGGGCGGGGGGGCTGCTGCCTTCACCCACCTCCTCCCCTCAGCACAGCCCCCCACTTCCTGTGAGGCTGCTGGTATCTGCTTGCCCTGGAACCCCCAGCTGTGATGGTCCTGTGCAGGGACAGAAGAGCCATCTACAGACAGAAGGTCTGAACGTGGGGGTTAGAAAGTGACCCCTTCAGCTTGGGTTTCTCCCCCAGAACTAGAAGCAGAGCTGCCTGAGGGAAGCAACTACTGTGAAAAGTGGAATCTGAGGAAGACTGGGGTCCCTGCCTCGTGCTGTAAGGAGGGAAGTGATGTGGAAGGGAAGATGAGGAGTAAGATAAGGAATGTGCTTTTAGCTTTAATGTCTATTACCTAAGTTGGTGGGCATCAGAGGCCAGGTGTGGGTACTAGACCCCTGCCCAGGGCTAAGTCGCAGCCCTCGCACTCCAGCCGCGGCCCACCCAGAGCCAGGAGAGCTCTCAGGAGGTGAAGCTCCAAGTTCCTTATGACTGCAGTGGCTGGGACCCCACAGACCAAGTCCTGCATTCTCCTTGCCCTGCTGGTGGCGTCCAAGCTGGTGGGATCAAGGCCGTGGCTCCGCTCCCATGCTTGGGGCAGCTGGCTTACACGGATGAACCAGGCAGCATGTCTGTGCCACACAAGATCTCACTTCTTCCGGGAGGCCACCTCCCGGCCCTCAAGGCCAGCTGTCTGCTTTCTTCATGTGGTGGAAGAGGTTACAGAACAACTCATACCAGAAGAACACAAAACCGGTGGAGAGGGCAGCCTTCAGCAGGCTGGGCGACAGGCCCTTGAAGAAGCCCTGCGTGCCTTCCTCCCGAAGTATCTGCCTGGCACAATCCAGGAGGCCCTCGTAGCTTCGAACCTGGGCAGAGGAAGGTTAGTCTGGTTGAGGAGAGAGGTGATTACAACGTGGACGCTGGCTCTATTCTTTTGTGAACACAATGCCTGGCACATCAAGTTCCTAATAAATACTCGTTGGATGAAGGCAAAAAGGAGAGGAAGTCAACCATTCTTGCACTTCCAAGGGGCCTAATTCAGACGTAGGAGGTGACCTGCCTGGAAGTCAGCACCGGACAGAGCCCCTTCCAGCCCAGGACGCTCCCATGGCCTGAGCGCTCTGGACTCACTTCCCCGAGATGCCTCTGACCTTGCACCCCATCCCTCCCGGTTCCCCTTGGGCCACAGATCTGAACCTGGCCCTTGTTAGCCCTTAGCCTGGCCAGTGCCACTCCTCCAGCCTGGCCTTCTCCAGCTGACACGGCTGCCAGATTGTGTTTGCATGTCAGAGCTCTGCTCGAGCCTTGCCCCCCTCCAAAAGCTCCCGTAACTCCTGATGACTACGGGGATGACTATAGCGACATGAAGAACCAAGTCCAAGCACTGCCACCTGGTGTTCCCGGGGCCTCAACTTCCCTCCCAGACCTGCCCATCCCCCGACGGCCACTCCCAACTCTGCCCTGGTCTCTGATAGGAGCAGGGCCTCCTCTGGCCTGGGCTCTCACCAACTCTCCTGTCTCAGTTCAAACTATCCCATCAGGACAAGTTGGTGCACGGAAAAAGGAGGTTATAAAACCTTGTATCCAATGCTATTTTTGTTAAAATACGTGTGTGTGTGTGTATGTGAAGAAATGAAACTACAGCCCAAGGTTCTGTATCTCCGGTGGGTGGTGGTGGAGCTACATGTGCTTTTTGGGGTTTTTTGTTTGTTTGCTTTTTGGTATGTGGGTAGTTCCCTGGCTGGGAATCGAACCCAGGCCGCAGCGTTGACAGCGCCAGCGCCGAAGCCTTAAGCCACTACACCACCAGGGAACTCCCTACATGTGCTTTTTATCCTAGCTTCTTGCCTTTTTATCTTTCTTTTGTACTTCTCTGATGTTTTCTGCAGAGAATTTGTATTACAACTACCTCCTACCCTCTGCTGTCCCTCTCTCTGACATCTCAGGCACATTCCTTCATGCCTTGACATCCCAGGCTCACAGATTCCACAGGGGAAAGCCCTGGAATTACTCAGCCTTGTCCCACCCCAGCCCACCGCTGGCTACTGCCAGGGCCTTTTACAAAATTAGTGCTTCTGAGTGGCTGAGAATCCAGTACGTGAAGATCTAAGCAGACTAAGGAGTGATCACTAATGTTACAGAATGACCTATGATGGGAATTCTCTGAATGAGAAACCCTTCTAGTGCATTTAGAACAGAACTTTGTCAACCAAACTGAGTTCACCCCTTTCCAGAAATACCTGCAGTACAAAGTGAAGATCGCCTGCACCAGTGTGAGTCTCCTCAATAGTTTGGAAACCTTTCTTACGTGAGTGTACTCTTCGTCCCAAAGAACTCAATACTTTTAAAGAGCAGACATTGAGAATTCTCCTCCTGGATTTTCCCACAGTGCCCACTGTACACAGGGCTTTGCGTGTGGCCTTCCCACGTGCATGGGGGTCCCCAGGGCCAGGCTTGGGGTGAAAGGGCTGTGCGGGCTAATGTTGCGTGAAGGGCAGGAGCTGACCCTGGTTCTGTCATATGCCCAGTGAGGGACAAAGATCAGAGCTACCTGCAAGGGGACAGCTCACCTGGCCAAAGGTGATGCGAGCCTGCTCAAAGCCTCTGACCTGCAGCCGCTTCTTGAAGAGGTCCAGGGGGTACGTAAGGGTCTTGCTGATGACACCAGCTCCACTGCCACAGAGCAGGTTTTTGAAGTTCCCTGAACCAGAGAAGAGGGATGGAGGGGGAAAATGAGAGAAATGCAATCTAGGGTAGACACCTTCAAGGTCAAGAGGTCTAACCCTCCACCTTAAAACAAAATCCCATAAGCATCTTTGCTCGCAGAGGAATTTGACCCAGGAGAGAGAACCAGACACAGCCACTTTTGGCAAGAACGACAAGGGACTGACTGCAGCCTGGACAGGCTGGTGGCAGGAGGGGTACGAGCCCTTCCTAGTGCTCTCCCCAGTAGGAAGTGATAAAGGCCTTTGGCTCTACAATGTGAGAGCTCAGGCTTGAGGGGAACGGGAGCCCCGCCCACCCTACATCCTCCCCCAAACGAAACCAGACCGAACACACAACCAAAAGCTGGCAGTCTGCACGCTGGACGTCTGACAAAAATCAAAACCAGGACCAGCAGTTGGACAGAAATGTCGATGACGCCACTGATGGGTGTGGCGAGAGCTGGGGGAAATAAAGCAGCTGGACGTGTTTGTTTTGTTGGCTGCTGTACAGAGCCGGGGTCACAGAGCTGTGGTGTCTAAGCTTCTGACAGGAAAACCTTATTTCCTATGTGATTCAGAAAGAGGCACTCTGGCTTGGGAGTGGCATGAATGGAGTCCCAGGGTCCCTTTGGCACAAGGGCTGTCTCACCATTTGTCTTTCCTTCGGCTGGCATGACCCACTCATACATGTGCTTCAAGGAGTTGTAGAAGGAGAATTGGAAGCCGGCGTAGGGAAAGATGGCAATCAAGGTAGGGGTCAAGCCTTTGTAGAAGACCGAGGAGCCTTCAGTCCTGTACATGGTGGTCACGGCGTCCCGCAGGGTTTTATACACCTGGACGGGACATGTGCAACTGGAGTGAGCACGCTGGGCGGGTGTCAGCCCGAGAACACAGCCCACCACACGTACTTCTCCTCGCCTAGACACCAGCTACCAAGAGCATTACTTCTTCTGCCAAGAGGACAAAGAAAATGCTAGACAAAAATTCCAAGGGTGGGGTTCCCCAGTGAGTGACTCCCTCTGCAGCTATTAACACAACAGACACATCCCCAGGAGTACACAAAAGCATGTGTCCTGCGCAACAGCAGGAGACCAGACATCCACCCTCAGGTGACACGGGAACATGGTGTAAATGCAAAAACGGGAGTCGGCGATCTGCATGACCAACAGGGACCAATCCCCCAAAGAGCTGGGGAAACGAAGCCAGCAAAATGCAGAAGAGCAGGCACGTGCTTTGCCCAAACAAACCGCATGTAGAAACCACCGCCCCCCAGGGTACAAGTGATAGTAAACCTCCCTCTGGCCCCAGCCCCGCCCCCATACCACCAAGAAGGGAGAAGGAAGAAAAAGGAAAGAAACAGTGGAAAGAAACAGTCGTATAAGCAGGGTACCTAGAATTAGGAAGTAAATAATGGAAGAAAACACGACAGGCACCTAAAGCGGTTGCCTCTGGGGATAGAACCAGGAGTAGCTTTGTTATAGTTCACGAAGAACTACCTACACCTTATCTACTGTTGATTTAAAAAAACCCTTCAAGGTGAGGGTTTACAATGGGGATGCGCCCCATCGAAGGGATGTGGAGCTGCGCAGTTTTTGCCCAGGTCTCCCCTCACTTTCATGCACGAGCAGTTTCCCAGAATGCACCATCTCAATCATATACACCGGGGAGGTGATATGCTATTCTCTTCTCTTAGTACTGCTTTCACTTTTCCCTCTTCATGGACTTTTACTACAGGTCAGAACGTAACCGAGGAGGACCCCCAGAATAGAGAAACCGAAGGCCTATCACCAGCCATCTCCCTTCATCCCAGCAGCCACCGCGCTGCTGAGGTTGGTCTGTCCTCTTCGCCTATAAACACCCTTCCCTGCATTTCTTCTCAGTCCCCAGGGCCCCTCACCTCATCTCTCCTCCAGGGTAACCCCAAACCTCTTTTTTCCTCTCAAGTGACTTACAGAGCAAGCTATGAATAGCTCTTAGGCCCCAATCATTTCCTTCCAGACTGTTCCCAGGGGACTTTGCCCTTCTCAACCGAAAAGTCATCAGGATGTCTCCTACACCAAAGGGCTCTCCTGACCGGGATCTCCATCCCAGGCAACACAAAGAATTGACAGAACTGAGACCACAGTTACTCTTTTTTTTTTTTCTCTCTTTTTGGTATGTGGGTAGCTCCCTGACTGGGAATCGAACCCAGGCCGCAGCACTGACAGTGCCAGTGCCGAAGCCTTAAGCCACTACACCATCAGGGAACTCCCTACAGTTACTCTTAACTGGTCCCAGATTGAATTCTTAAGCTAAGCATCATTCCCACCAACAGTATCAGAAGGCAGGCAGTAGAAAAATTGTTCCTTCCTGGTGGAGCGTGCACACGCATGCATGCATGCACACACACACACACACACACACACACGCACACACTACTACTTGCATGTGTGTCCAAGAAATACTGTGGTGGGGAGGCCTACTTCAGGGTTTAATCCCTCACTTTTACTCAGTTACGTTCTTCCTAGAGTCTGACTCAATTATCCCATTTCCTCCAATCCATTCTTGGTGGAAACCAAAAACATTCTCAGAATAATACAGACACATGACCTCAAGTCTCATGTGCCCAGACACCTTCCCAGTCCAGTCCACTGATTGGTTTCTGTCCTGACTGCCACCTGAAGGTTCTGTGTCCCCGGTGAGGCTATGAGCACTGTGCACGGTGCTGACACGGTTCCAGGTTGCACTGACTGGTGACGGACTGAAAACCCAGCCTCCCCGAGCTTTGTTCTCTCCCAGGAAAAGAGCCCCAATCCCTGGGCCACCTGCCATTCCTTGGGTGCCCCTTCTCAGGCCAGCCACTCACCTTCGGTTCACCCTGAGCTGCGAAGCGGGTGCGGAGGACGTCCACGGGATGCACGGTGAGGGTGGCCGCGCAGGCAGACAGGCCGCCGCACACGAAGTGCACCGAGAAGTCGCGGGCATCGTGCACGCCGGCTCTGTGCACCAGCTCGGTCAGCATTTCAAACGACAAAAACTGCAAGAGCGGGTGACAAAGCCATTGACAGACACCCCCAAATATACCCTCTGTGACCCAGGTGGGGCCCGGTCCCAGGGAGGAGAAAGTAAGTCTTCTTGAGCAGTGACAGAATACAATACACACAATTTTATGCAGCTGAGATGCCATTTTATACTCCCCTGGAGTTGAGCCAAAGAGCCAAAAGGTTAAGAAAACAAACGAGGAAAACGTATCGGAAAATTCTACTCATTGACTTGGTTTCCTGAACCTGGGAAAAGACGACCATCATCCAGTTCTGGGCAGGGGACGCCTTCAGTGCAGTGAGTGGCACCACCTGAGAAACATTCTGCCCGGGAGCAGAAGCTCCGTCAGGAAATCCCACTTAGCCACGCTCCGTGGGGTTACTCTGTCACGTTCAGGGCTTCCTCCAGACGACTCAGGACGGCTCAGGGTCCTGAGAGCACAAGCCGCCGCATCTCTTCGCCATGCTGCGGCGTCTGCGTGCCAGGGGTAGCCACGGGACAACAGGGCCGCCAACCCGCTGCACGGGGACCCACGATGGCTGTCATGTCGTGCAATGAGCAGGCGGGGCCTGCTCTGGCGCTAGCTGCCCAGGTGGGAATCCTGGCTCGGCCACTTTCTAGCTAGTGACTTCGGTTGGGTTAATTATTTAAGCTCTTTCGGCCTCAGTCTTGTCATGTGCAAAACAGGAACCTACCTCAAAGGACCACTGGGAGGTAACAGGTGTAAAGGACTGCTGTCGGGTACCAGATGGGAAGGGCTTAAAACAGGGCCTGGCCCACAGTTAGCACAGTCCAAGGGCTGGCTGTCACTCCACTACCGTACAGCTGTGTGTCATCCACCAGGAAACAAACTGGCACCCGGCTGCAGGATGAGTAATGAGCGTCTGGAAGCTCGATTCTAATCCCAGCCCCTCCACTTACAGGCTGTGTGGCCTCTGGCAACTCATTTAACTTCTCTGATCCACGCACCACTTGCTCTGCCTTCCTCACAATGCTGTTGGGAAGTTCAAAGGGAGCACAGATATGCAAATGCTATTTTGAAAAAACGAAAAAGTACTGGGTCACCATTTGCCAAGCCTCACTGGGGGTGTGCTGCAAGAGTCCCCCAGGTGTTAATACCTAATATTCAGGTGGGGCTAAGACTCCAGGGTGGGGCACATGGGGAAGAAAATGCCTGTGGTATAGCTCAGTCTGACGATGTCTTCGGTTTATCAGGTAGGTTCCCAGTTAAGACAATGACAAGTGTGACGACAGCGTCCCAGTGCTCCTCCACCGGGCAACTTGACCGCAGGGGCCTGACGGTTCCCCGGCCACCTACCTGGACAGCTCCATAGCCGATGGACAGAAGCTGGGCTGGGATGTGTCCCTTCCAGAATGCCGCTGGGCCCTCCTCCTGCAGCATCTGTCTGCCGGCCTGTAGGATCCCGTGGTACTTCGCATTGGGTTCGCTGTGAGACAGGCGCTCAATCTGAAGCTAGCAATCAAAATCGAAGAGGTCAGGACAACAGGGGCGGGGGTAGTGAGAAGGAGAAATTCCAGAAAAGGTAATGAAGGCCACAAAGTGCTTCTTCTTGACAGAATTCCAAGCTTGTAGGAACTGCTCTGGCAAGAGTGAACTTGTCCACGAGCCCAGTACATGGAAAAAGAGGGAAAGGTACCTGGAAACGGATCTTGATGACGTCCAGGGGGCTGATCAGTGCCCGGGTGACAAGTCCAGACAGAGACCCTGCCACTGCCACCTCGAAATTGGAGATGTTCCTGCCATCTGCTTTGGGGTCATAGCCGACCATCCCTGCCTCTGGGCCATACAATGTCCATCAGCTTCCAGCTAAATGCAAGAGACATGGAGTAAACACCAGAGCAAGTTCTTTGGGTCTCTGCCCACACATCACCTCCTCTGAGCAGCCCTCCGAGACCAGCCATCTGAAACAGTGCCCACGACCCTTTTTATCCCCTTACCCTGCTTTATTCTTCACAGCAGTTATACACCGGGCATTTATTCCACTAGAGTGTGGACCCCTGAAAACATGACCTTGGTCTCCTTTGTTCATCCCTGTATTTCCAGTCTGTGGAATAGAGCCCCACCATAGTTACGCGCTCATAGTATTTGTTGACTGAATGAATGAACTGGGTAGGAAATCATCCACTTCCAGAGACCAACAGGCTTTCCAAGATACTTGACGTTATGGAAAACTCCTGCCTGGGTGAAGTCCCACACTGCATTAGTGTGAGAGCTGAGCTACTCCAGCTGAGTGTTGAGGCGGACTGTCATGAGCCATGAAGGCTCCGGGGATTCCCTAACAGGCCCACATGATGCAAAGCAAGAGTCCTGCGGCCCCTGAACTCATTTGCATTTCCCTTCCCCGTCTACTGACACACTGCAGGCCCACCCACAGCAGTGGGGCCTGGAACCCTGCCAGGAATGTGCCCATTTCATGGTCCCTCCTCCGATTCCCTCACAGGAGGGGACGTGGCCTCTCCCATCAACTTCTCTGTGACATTAACTCAAGCTGCTTTTCCCTGGTTCCTGTGAGGAGCTGTTTAAACATGGGGCAGGCGATTGAGAGACAAAGCGTCCCAGCAGGTTCCCCAGGGTACTGCTCACTCAGGTCACACAGAGCACGGTCAGTTCCCTGCTGTTGGAGGGCAGGAGACATTCTTACAAATGAGCAACTCTGCATAGGTGGACATAACCTTAGACTTCAAATCAAGAAGCCTTAGTTCAAGTTCTGCCTCTCCCATGTACCTGGACTCAACTTTCTCTTCCGGAAAATGGCAATGGTGTCTACCCTGCCTAGTCCAAATTACTGCCGGGATTAGGCAATATACCACACGTGATAAGCTCTGTGAAAAACGTAAAAGTCTCGCACACGTGAAAGGGCTGATTAAACACAATCCAATGAAGGCCTTACTTTCTCTTTTGCTCAAAATGTCCTTCTTATATCAATAAGCCTCTATATTGATCTAAAGAGACAAAACAAAAGTGAAATATGATTAAATGCATGATGTATAGAGAATACAGCACGCAGAAGATGTGGGGCTGCTGGTGTGAATGGCAGGGTGGGTGGAGCGTGTGAGAATTTGCCTTGGCCGCCTCCTTCTCTTACTGCAGAAGCCCCTAGCGTTCGCATACGTGCCCCGCCGCCGTAAGCGTGTGTGCTCCTGTGCCCAAGTGTTCAGCCAAGGGTTTCTGCAGATGTCCCCGCATGTGAACACAGGTGTCCAGGTGTGCCTCAGGGCGTATTGTTTTCTCCCCGAGTCCGAGAAGACACCCACGAGGGGGTCACCCGCGTATACAGGTGCCCCGGCTGTGTACCGGGTTTTGCCTCCTGCGTCCCTGAAGATGCTTCTCAAGTCAGGAGTGACACACGTGTGTACAGTCCCCGCCCCCGCGTGAGTACCTGCGGTGTGTGCTCCCTCCGGGGAGCGAGGTTGCAAGTCCCCGAGCAGATCACGAGGAGGGTGGAGGTAGAGGTCACTCACCCGGCTCGGAGGGCGCCGCCCAACTCCCCTCTCTCTTCAAGCCCTCCCTCCTCTCGCAGTCGTCAGAGAGCAAAACTCAACTGCGCTCGTAAGTAACTGACGGACTCTTGGACCAATCACCGTGTAGCTTCCGACAGACACTGGACCAATGGTTGTACACTCCTGGTCCAGCCAACGCCTCC